>CM058040.1:5089563-5123984 GCA_030169165.1 Centaurea solstitialis | reverse complement strand
TTTTTAAAGTATAATTCATTTAGAGTACAAAATAATCCTTTTGATATTGATGTGTGAGAAAGAAAATCAATAAAAATTGGTCCAAATAGCAATTAACAAGGGAAGCAATTTAGAATATTAACCGTCTGTTATAATAATAGAATAGGAAAATAGGAATGATAATTTTTTTTGATTAATTTACGTTTTTTTAAGGAAAGCCAAACAGAAAACTAAATAGAAAGAATAAATTTTATAATTCTATTAATTATAAACTTTTTAAATATAGAGTAGTTTAGAATAAAAAGAAACATTTATTATGGAAATTCTCAATACATAAAAAATATTATCTCAATCACTTTTTTTATGATGACACATAATCTTAGAAGACTCCCCCTTGTGCCATGTCAAATGATTAAACTCAGTGAGAAAAAGTAAAAATAGGACGAAAGAAAGAGTACAATGCACCAGTTTCTTTGCAATACAAACTTTTTCCTTAGTCTAATATTTTCTCTGATTTGTACATAAATCATGAGATATTGTTGCCTCACTAAAACCTTACACCAAGTAACAAAACCCAATGGAAAAATAAAACACTGGGTGAAAGAAAGAGCGCAACATACCAATATCACATGTATAGTAGACTTCCCCTTTTGTCTACTAATTCCCCTGATTTGTGCATTAGTCAAGGGAGTTTAAAAACATTTGTATAAAGACTTCTACATGTTTCCCAATATGATTTTAGGTAAATGATCTGGTCAAATGTCACATTTTCCAGACATCTTATTTGGTTTACTTGAATCTAGAGGAGAGATTGTTATTGCTGATTATATAACGACTTAAGCATAATATGTTTTGTGTTATCACCGTTAATGTATCTTACTTTCATCTATTGATAAATAATGCATTATTCCTATATATGCAGGTATGGTATTGGTTTAATTCAAAATGTTAACTCCTCTAATATATGTATTGATAGTTCTTAATCATGTACACTATGGTTGAATCATCAACTCAAGCATAGGTTAGTTGGTCGACACCCATTTAAACGAAATAAGAAAGCATTGTTTTTATGTTGAAATAATAAAATTAATGATTAAATACTGAGAATGACATATTGGTTATCAATTAACATGTAAAAATAAGAGGCATAATATGACACTTACGTATATATTGAGGGGTTTACTTGAAACTCGACAATTATTTTATTGATAATTATCGTCGACAAAGCATTAGTTTATCATTTTTCTATAATTATTTAAACTAATAAGCTTCTTACAAATAAGATAAGCTTTTAAAAGGTTACATGTCATAGTCATTAAGCTTTTCAAACATTATCATCATTGATATAGGTACACATGCTTAATTTAATATTATGGATAAAAATAAATAAATTATGGCATCCACTTTTTCAAAGTATCAATTAAAAAACATAATATAATTTATAATGTCAAAGGAATCAAATACTAAAAATTGCAACTTAACATCCAATGGAAATGTTGTTAAGTAATTTACTACTCTTTGCAACTTAACATCCAATGGAAATGTTGTTAAGTAATTTACTATTCGGTTTTTATCCAGTCGATTTTAAACGTTATTTTTATTTTTTAATTTTATATATATATACCTGATCATAAAATACATGCATAATTTTTGTAACAACAATTATAAATCAAACCATGCATATGAGGTTATAAAAATGTAATTTGCATCACCTTTTGATGTAAAAACTAACATGAAGAATATAATTTATAATGTAATTGATGAATGTCATAAAAGTCTTTTACATTGATAAGATATTTTTCTGAGTTTTATGCTCAATGTATGATTCATTTTTGGTGGTAAATCACATATGCTATTTTTGATTGCGGACATGAATTACTCACATGCATTAAAACATCTTGATTATGAGTGTCCATCTTTCATAACACAGAATTCGATGCCTCAGTCATATCCGTTAATGGACCAACAAAATATTCCTACATATTGTGTAAATTGTTCCTGCATGCACATTTTGTACATAACACAAGTGTATTAAAAACTTAAACGCCTAAATGCTAAACTACATCAAACTATAACAATATATATATATATTGTAAATATCATGGAAAGTCACCACAACTTGCCTTGTTGCTTAAATTCTATAATTTTCGGGTTAACTTACAATATTAATAACCTCGATTCGACTTTTGAACCTAATTAACTGTATTTTTTTCGTCCTGTGCCTAAATTTTTTGTTATTAGTCCAAGTCTTAGTTATTCAAGTGTAGTATCCAAGACCACGTTGTCAAATATATTTTTAATAAGTTTGTCTTAACGCACAAAGTTTATATACCATAATTCAAATAAGTAATATAATTTAAAATTGTGTAATTTGTATGTCCACAATCATCATAGCACGAAAACTTTTCCAAATAATCTTTTTAATGAGACTACTTTTTTTTTGGAACGGCTTTTAATGAGACTACTTGATACTCACATATTTGATAATAGCACATACCAATAAAAAAGTTGTCCACTAGATTCTAGGATACCTATAAAGTCCAACATGTTATTAGGTCAATAATTCAAACCTCACCAAAGATGAAGAAGTTGTTTGTTTACCTCTTAATAGTTTCATCAAGAGACTTCGTTTGACAAAAATAGAGTTTTTTTTTAATGATTCTAAACCCTCTTATTTAAGCAATTCAAGATGTTCTTGAAAGTTAACACACATATCAACAATCTTCGTGTTTTGCATTTTTGCAAATCCGAGATGCATTTGGGGTAAAATTGACGTTGAAATCATAAGAACGGTGCTTGATGGGAATAGGAGATAATTAAGTGATTAGGTTATTACTTAATTTATTAGAGGATATTAAGGATTAAAACGTTCTGAAAATAAAACACTCTAAATTATCATATGTTGTACTCAATCAGACATAAATGATAAACAAAAGCTGAAAATCAAAAAACAAATTATATATCTATATGACCCCAAGGAGTCAGAAAAAAGGGGGTGAATCTCAGCCGTTGGATTAAATTTACATTCAATCTCATCCGTTTAAAATAGTGTATTTTACAGTTATGGCCTTCTGCTATACTTCTCCTCCCCACGTTCTTCTCTCCTCTCCACGACCACGTCCCAGAAACCAGCTCCGGTCCTCTCTCTCCAGTTAACACGATTGATCACTTTGTCGCTCTCAGCCGCTAACCGCTCCACGATCCTCTCTCTCCACGTTCTCCCTACATTACTCCCATATAAACCCAAACTCCTGCTCTCTTCTTCCTCAACACACAAACACAGAGAGGATAAACAAAAATGGTGGATTGACATCGATTGGATGATTTAGATTGAGATTGAAGGTTGGGTACTCATTCTGAATGGCCGCTTCTTCTTCTCCTACTTATGATTTCAGGTTTGTTTAATTGGAGATAATGAATCAAATGATGATTTTGGATTAAGTTTCTCACGACGGTCGTCTGAGATTCATACCACTTCGTCGTTTTTTTTTTCATACCAAATGTTGCTTGTGATTGAGCTGTTGCTATGGAGATGGAGATGGTATCAACTCCTAAGAAGGTTTATCGATCACTCTTCCCCCATCACCTATCTGAACGCGTCAGGATGATGAAGCCTACTCCATTTACCATGTTAAAACACTTTGCATTTTTCTTTACTGATTCGATGATCCCTCTCTATGTCTAATTGTAAGATTGCATCTTTGTTTTAAGATTGTATCAATTGGTTGCCATAATGATTTTAGGGTTCATACCCATCTTTTTTTCAATTGTGTTTCTGTTTTCTAACCAGGAATCGCAGGGAAAATGCCTGAAAAAAACTCCTTTCAAGTTGGATCGTGAGTAAGTTGGTGTTCTGGTGAAAGTGAAGCCTACCCATGTTCATGTATTGCATGTGGTCGACAAAATTACCCAGAGAGTTGATTGATAGACTTCCTTTTTTTTTTGTGACGGAGGTATCTTTTTACAGGCACATAGGAACATACTTATGTTAGACCTTAAATGCTTCAGCCAATTTGGCGTATAATTGTTTCCACATGAAGGTTGTCTCAAACATAGTTGGTAACCTCACTAACCTGGTCTTAAAGCAAACCTTATTTGATCTGTGATGTTGGCTACTCAAATTTAATGGCTTTGTAAACTAAAATCCAAAAGCTAATGGCTTGAGTCCTTGTGTATCACTGCTGCAATTGGGACCCAAATCCATAAATATGCAGTACATTGCTCCAACGATTCTTTCTGATGGATATTGATCAAGGAAATTGCATTGGTTTGGGGATCTTTAGATTAACATGGTTTCATCTCTTTTAAAAATCAATTGGGTATAAAAGGATGGTTTGTGCATCATCTTGAGGAGAATTGTTTTGTGTTTATGTTTGACTTCTTCAGTTATATGATCTTTACAATTGGTTTTCTTCATGTAGGACGACCTGAATATTACTTTTCAACACACCAACCGCAGAAACAAAATAAAAGGGAATTATTTGATGTTCAAGACCATGAGTAAGTATTTGATTTTGTCTTAAATCAAAGATATAACTATGTAGATCATAGTTCTTTCTTTGGTTGTTTCTACTCAAGCTATAAGAGAGTTATTATCCTCTCCAAATAACAAGACCACCTTTTATTAGGTTGGTAATTTACTGGGTAGATAGGAGAGTTGGGGAATGGAACTGGGGTTAGTATTGATATTGGTATTTTTCATTTTAATTTTGTTTATCAATTATTGAGTAATTTAAATGGTATGGTTTTTTTTGCATTACTCTCAGCGTCTCCACAATCTCACACTCTCATCTGCATCTCCATGTTCTGCCGCACTCTTCAAATCAGCAGTATATATGGAGCAAAATCATCTTCAAATCAAGCTCAAATCTCAAATTCAAAATCAATAACAGAGTTAATGAATTTTGCCAAAAGGGATGCTATCTTTATCTATTTAGGGCTAAAATGTGCTTAATTATAAACAAACAATTGAGCAAACAGTAATCGGTCCACCACCATCAAACTGTTGAATCGTTTGTTCTACGATGTTAAGTTCTGATTTTACACGTTGCTACGTGATTTCCTTATGTAGTGATTTCATCCTGTAATAGAAGAGGCTGTGAACAATTGCACGAAAACTTAAAACTAGATTTCTAGACCAAATTCAGTTGTGTCATTGGTTGTAGTTTTCTTATTACATAATGTTCACAGAGCCTAAGTTTGAGGGTTCAACCATGATAAGAGCCATATTCAACAAGAAAAAATAAAAAATATATGTTTGAATGGTACTTATGGACCAAAGGCTGTTATAATTTTGGAGTTTCCATGCTCATATATCTAATAGTGTTACTTTTATCATGTTTATATATATATATATATATATATATATATATATATAGGGGTGGGTTCAAATGTGAACCACTTTTTGGTTGTGAACGTGAGGACAACCGAGAGCGTGACACGTGGCGGATGACTAGGCGCCACGTCAGATCCCACTACAAGAAAAAGTAGCTTTTGCAACCAAAACTTTTTGCGACGACATAAAGTCGTCGCCAAAACCCACAAAACGACAAAATGGACTACCTTTTGACCTTCAAGGAGAGTTTGACCAAGAATAGACATTTTGCGACGACTTTGTCCTCGCAGAAAGTATTAATATTTATTTTTCAGTTTTCTTTTAATACCAAACCAACTTATTTAATGAACAATTGTTTTTTTTTTTATTAAATAGCCTTTAGCGACGACATTGTCCTCGCTGAAAGTAAAAAAAAAAAGTTTTAAATTTTCCCCCAATGAAAATAATATATTTAGCGGGAAAGTTGGCGCTATTTTTTTTTTGGGAAGTTTCGGCGACGACAGTGTCCTCGCAGAAAGTCAAATTACTTTTTTTTAAATCTTTTTTCCCCCTACAAGAATTATTTATTTAGCGGCAAAGTTGTATTCTTTTCGGAAAGTGTTAGCGACGACTATGTCGTCGCTAAAGGTAGATATATTTATTTTTTAGTTTCATTTTAATACTAAACCATCATATTTAATAAACAATTAACTTTTTTTTACAATTAACTAGCCTATACCGACGACATAATCCTCGCTGAAGTTAAATTATTATTTTTAAAAAGGTTTTCCTCTAAGAAAATAATTATTAGTGGCAAAGTTAGCGCTAATTTTTCCGGAAACTTTCAGCAACAATTATTTAATAATTATTTAGTGGCAAAATTTGTTCTAACTTTAAAATAACCTATTATTTAATAATTATTACTAATACTAATTATAAATATTAATTTAATTAATTAATAATATTGTTTACAGATAATTAATTAAAAATAAAATATCCTTTCGGGAATTAGCAATGGATATATTTGGGCTTTGATCGGTATAGTTGGACTTTTATGAGTTTATCGATATAGTTGGGTTTTAATCGATATATTAGACTTTAATGAATATAGTTGGGTTTAACTAATCTGATTGGGCTTTAATGGATCTAATTGAGTCTAGATCGATCTAGTTGAGCTTAGATCATTCTAATTCGACTTTGATCAAATAGTTGGCTTTTACTTGATCCAGATGGATTTAATGAATATAGTTGGGTTTAACTAATCTAATTGGGCTTCAATGGATCTCGTTGGGCTTTAATGGATTTACTAGACTTTGATGGTTCTAGTCAGGCATTAATGGATCTATTGGCCATTAATCGATCAAGGTAGGCTTCAATGGATCTCGTTGGGCTTTAATGGATCTCACTAGACTTTGATGGATCTAGTCAGGCATTAATGGATCTACTAACTAGCCATTGGTCGATCGAGGTAGGCTTCAATGGATCTTGTTGGGCTTTAATGGATTTACTAGACTTTGATGGTTCTAGTCAGACATTAATGGATCTATTGGCCATTATTCGATCCAGGTAGGCTTCGATGGATCTCGTTGGGCTTTAATGGATCTCACTAGACTTTGATGGATCTACTCCGGCATTAATGGATCTACTAACTAGTCATTGGTCGATCTAGGTAGGCTTCAATGGATCTTGTTGGGCTTTAATGGATATTGTTGGGCTTTAATGAATATCACTAGACTTTGATGGATCTAGTCAGGCATTAATGGATCTACTGGCCATTGATCGATCCAGGTAGGCTTCAATGGATCTCGTTGGACTTTAATGGATATTGTAGGGCTTTAGTGGATCTCAATAAACTTTGTGGGATCTAGTCAGGCATTAACGAATATATTGGCGATTGATCGATCCAGGTAGGCTTCAATGGATTTCGTTGGGCTTTAATGGATCTCACTAGACTTTGATGGATCTAGTCAGGCATTAACGAATATATTGGCGATTGATCGATCCAGGTAGGCTTCAACGGATTTTGTTGGGCTTTAATGGATCTCACTAGACTTTGATGGATCTAGTCAGGCATTAACGAATCTATTGGCCATTGATCGATCCAGGTAGGCTTCAATAGATTTCGTTGGGCTTTAATAGATTTAGTCTGACCATAACGGATCTCGTTGGGCTTTAATAGATTTAGTCTGACCATAACGGATCTCTTTGGGCTTTAATAGATTTAGTATGACCATAATAGATCTCGTTAGGCTTTAATATATATTTTTAGGTTGTACTTGCATACAAACACGTAACAAAGTCATCGATGATATTATTGGGCCTTAACACGTTACAATATGTGTTATCAAGCTTTTAATGTATCTAGTTGTGTTATGCGAGTACCGTTGTAACAAAAGAAATTACGATAACATGAATTAGTAAAAATAAAATCTATTTTTTTTTTGTTCAAAAAATAAAAAACATTATTATATTCTTAAAGTCATCAAAAATCATATTATAACAATTATAAAGCCAAATAATATGACAAAACACTAAAATTGAGATATATCTAGATATATTGTATAATATTTTTTTAATTTAAAACAGTATATCTATTATATTAAACATATTATTTCAAGTAAAATCTGAAATTTATAGTTTTTTATATTAAAAAAACTAAAATCATTGTTTTATTATTAAAGAAAAAGAAAACTAGAATCACTTTTTTTGTTTAAAAAAAAAAGAAAGTTAAATATCTTTTAACCCATCTTTTTTTTATTTATTTCCCTCCACTCTTTTCACATTTCCCCCCTTTTCTTTTTTCCTTTCCCTCCACTCTTTTCCCATTTCCCCACTTCTCTTTTTACTTCCCTCACTCACGTCTCCATTTCTACTCCATCTATTTTTTTCCCGTTTTCATTCTTATACTCCATCTTTCATTTCCCCATCATCTAGACATTTCTTTTATATCTTCATATTTATTCTATCCTTCATATTCTACCATCATCTACCTTCCACCATCTCTTATCTTTCACACCACCACCATTTTCATCTTCTTTTGAAGACCATCAAAGAAAGAACATTACGGTATTCCTCATGAATCGTTGTCCACTATCACCACTCTTTAGTTAAGGTATGTATCTTTTCCTATATCTTCCATTTTCCATTAAAAACTACCATCATCAATTTTTTTTTTGTTTTCGTAGAAAAACTTTTGGATATGTTTTTAAAAAACATTCAGATTTGGTTTGTAGAAAAACTTCCAGATCTAGTTTGTAAGCATCTGAAGCTGTTTATTTTTAAACATCAAAATTGTAGATCCTTTTTTATAAGACCCAAAGTTATAGATTTAAAAAAATTTCCACATCTTATTTTTAAAAAGATCTCCAGATTTGTTTTTTTTAATAAAAAAATCATGATTTATTTTAAGTAAAGTATTCTAGATCTTTTTTTTAAAGAATATTATCAATTTGCTTTGAAAAAAAAATCCAGACCTGATTTAAAAAAAAAAAATCCAGATTAGTTTTTTAAATAATTTTTTAAAGAATCTGTTTCCTAAGAGAATTTTTTAGTCTTTCTCTATGCTGATAATTTAATTTTCTTATTGTTGTTGCAGGAAATTTATAAAGAAAGTTTGGCTAATACTTAAAGGATATTTGATGTTCAAGCTAGCTGTGGAGATGTGTATTAGTTTTGGATACATATAATTGTAAAAAATGATAATAAAAATAGTTAGATGTTGGATATTTTAATATTATAGATGTACATTATTTATTTATGAATATACATAATTGTAAAGAAATGATAATGTTCTTTTGATGTGTTGTTAATATATTAAAAAACCGTATGAAACCATCAATGCATTTTTTTAATTATTCTTTTTTGATAATATTTTAACAATTTAGTGCTTTAACTAAAAAACAAAATATGTAATTATGTAAAATTATGAAAAAAAATTATTTTTTGCGACGACAATTATCCTTCCGGAAAAGCTGAAATAAAAAAAGTATATATATAATATATATTCCTTTTTGCGACGACATTTGTCCTCGCACAAGGTTCCAATATTATTTTTTCCCTTTTTTTCTAGAAAATGAATTGGCGACGATAATTGTTCTCGCTGAAAGGTTCTAGAGTCTTGGCGACGACATTGTCCTCGCAGAAAGGTTTTCCATACGGGCTTTTGGAGACGACCATTTGGCGACGACTTATCCTCGCAAAAGACTTTTGGCGAGGACTTATACACTTTTGGCGACGACTTTTGTCCTTGCAGAAACCTTTTTTTCTTGTAGTGTCCACGGCGGATGACTAGGCGCGATTCATGGGAGGGCATTGAATTAAAGGGGAGACCACACTCAAAGCCGCCACGTGTCGCACTCTCGATTGTCCTTACATTCACAACCAAAAAGTGGTTCACAATTGAACTTTCCTCTCTCTCTCTCTTTTATATATATATATATCCTTTTCTGGCAGATAAATTCTTTTCCATAAATAAAGCAAAGGTGAATGATATTGTGATTCAGTTGTAAGCATGAAAGGTATCTAACTCCTCTTATATCACAATATACTGGTTTCCCTAACGCCTGTAACTTTCTGCAGTTAGAGTAGTGTTGGTCAAAACGGTTTGGCTTTGTATGATATACCACATATGAAGGGTCTGCTGCAGGCATAGAGCGCATGGATGGAAAGGTAATTATGTACATCGTTTGTATTTGATAAGTAGATGTAACTAGGGATACATAATGGTGCATGTGTTGTAATGACTTAATGCCTTAACGTAACATATGTTAGCAAATGATCTGCCAATGAACATGCATCCTGTTGTTGCATGTCCTATTGATTCTTTGCTAACACCATTGACAAACTTCAACCAAGGTATGTCCCAGAGGTACAACTCGTATTGAAAATGCTACAATTAGTTAAGGTGGCTCTATTTGTTTTGAACGGCGTTGTAGGCTTTTGAGATTTGGCACTTGCTTACACTTTTTTGAATTTAAATAGTTGTTTAATTACGAGGATATATGGTGGATTAGTTCTCAAAATCAATGGAATGAAGATATTAATCTCTTACCGGGTAAACGTTTACCAACATCACTTACCTATCCATACTTACATATCGTGTATGGAAACTACTGAGAATCTTACCCCGTAAGAGGCATAACAAGGTTCGATCGTCTTACCGGTGATGGAAGAGACTCTTACCTTGTAAGTGCTTACCGTGTTTAGGACATACCAACAATAAATTTTGATTGGTTGAGAATGTATTACAAAAAGGTAAGTGACAGTAATGTCCTTGTCAGTATGCTTTTGGTAAATGGCCCCTTATATTGGCATGATCTGGATGGTTCTGTCAGATATAAACGTATACAAATTTTTATAGGATCAAGGCAACAAGGTTTTAAAAAAAATATGTTTTCTGTTCCTTACTTATATGGAATGAAGCAGAGTTGAATGTATTCTAGGAGTAGTTTCAAAGTGATGAGATAACCTTACTTATAGAGTACAAAGCCAAAGAGATATTTTTGTTGTTAAATCATTGTATTCAAGTAGTACCATGAATCCATGATAAACATGCTAAATGAACTTGCTTTCCATTTTAATCCGGCTCATTCTGAAGGATATCTACCAAATTCAGAAAAAATGATTCTCTGTATTTTCATTTTAGATTATAGAATTGAGATAAGGGGTAGAATGTTCACTTGATTTTAATATTTTATATAGCATCAAAATTATACCCATTTTTTCATTGTGAATATGGGATGCAGGTGTTGGTGATCACTTGAAAAATCTACGATTTTCTATATCATTATCAGAATGGCTGGGTACTAATCTCAAAACATCAGGAGACCATGATGCATGGTCTTTATTATCTTGATGGAAACATTAAGATGCTTGATATATACAGGTTATTCAGATTGTTGGGTGGGATACAAGATTTAAATAATTAGTTTGTTCCTTTTATATTTGATAAAAGTACGATTGGAGGTTTTAACACAAGTTACGAGAAAATAAAAATACCGATTATTTCTCTTCTTTTAGTGACATATTTGGGTTGGACCAAATTTGTTGTTATTAGGTGAATTTGGTGCTACATGAGACTATACTTGACTGTACCGGATAGGATATGTAGATTTGCAGTTCATTTTCTATGCATCATGTGGTTCATAGATTATTTCAAGTTTGTTTCTAACTTCATTGCTCACTTATTGTTTATTGGAAGCAGGTCTTGGTCACAACTCACAACCGGAGATGGTGACGGCCTGACGGGAGAAAGAAGGGGGTTAACAGAATTTAATTCTTCGATTAAAAGATAATCTTGAAGTCGACTAAGGGGCCCTTTAAAGCTTATCGGGTAAGTGCTTACCGATATCATTTACCTTATTGATTGTACGTGACAAAGATCGTGAAGTTTACCCGGTAAGAAGCAATGCAATGACCAAAAGTCTTACATTGTAAATGTGGAAAGTGACTCTTACCCGAGCTTACCGGGTTTAAGGTGCTTATCGATAGTCCATTTCAATGGCCGAGAAAGTTATAGGGTAAATGAAGGTGATATCTCTTGCGAGTAAGTACTTAACTGGTAAGAATCTGGTAAACTGTCCCCAAGAGTTGTAAAATTTATTGCAAGTCATCAGTAGGTTCATCTCCTGTAATTTGTTCTTAATTGTAACAACTTGACCATATTTTTGACATATGAATATATTTATACTTGTCTTGCATCTCCATTCTTTCTTTAGCTCATTTCTGATTCCATATGTTTTTGTATTTTAACCTTTTCGCCATGCACGCAAAAGGAGCATACGTTTTTTAGTGCAAGCTGTGTTTTTCTTGGTGTCTTGTAATTGACAGGGATATGCCTTGTAGTATACCTTACTCAATAAGTCAATATCGTATATATGTACATTAATACACAGACTTCATTGTAATGCTTGATGTCATATATTTAAATTAATTAAGACATGACTCAAAAGAATTATTGTTCTAATGCTTAATAATAAGATTATTGTTCAACATGACTCAAAAGACATAGTACAATTTGCTATTGGTTTACATTAATGTTACTAATTGTTTTAGTTCTCTTAATGAAAAATCGATCACTGAAATAGCTGAATCTAGATTGAAGTAACGTCGAATACTTGGTCAACGAACAGGTATAAGTGTATAACACACGAGGAATTTGTGTTTTGGAAAATACAAAAATAGATAAGAGCCAATGAAGATGATTAATGTATGTGCTCCAATAATTGTTGCTTCAAGTTGAAAATGTAAATTAACCACCAGCATGGATAGTGACCTAAAATCTCATCTTATCTCCATGTATATTGAATATTATTATATCTTATTTTATTTTTGAAAATAAGCTTATTATAATTTATATACTAATCAAATGAAAACTTGGTAGTTTGTGGTAATTGTAACAACCAATATGGACCACTTATTTTATTTAAGAAACATAACTTTTGAAATGGTAATACAAAATAACTCAAAATAGATTATAACCATGTCGTATACCCGACCAACGGACGGGTATAATACTAGTTAGATAGGTGAGGCCCAAGGTTTTACTAGGTTTATGTGGGCCTAAATAATATTGGGTTTCTGTATCAATTACTTAATTTTGCCAAACCTTATTGGGCCTTGTATGTTTTTCATTCCTGGTGGGCTATTTAAAGGCACCTTTTTCTTATGAGTTTTGTGTAAGACAAATATAAAGAGTGATTAGGTACTTTAGATTTAGCTTTAACTAGATCTTGAAAAAGAAAGTTTGATTAATTATGTTTTAAGGGTATTTTGAGCATTTCTAATAATATTTATACTTATGTATGTATTGTATACACATAGTAAGTTTAATGAGATGCAAATACATAAAAAATTCATAGTCTTGTTCATATACTTTCAAGTTAATTTAATTACATACTTTTCGATTACAAAATATCAATCACGTAATTTGATGAAAAAACTTTAATGGTTCACGTTTAAAATGTAACGATCTTTGTTATATAATTTAATTAAAAAAACAAAACAAGACAATATAACCAACCCATATAATATTTTTCTCTCTTAGTACTACAATGTTAAGATGATGAGATCACTTGTTTATCTTGTAGCACATTATAATACTAAAATTTTTGGGACTAAATGGAATATGATACAAACAAGAAACACACACATGTATATATATTAGAGATACCATATTATGTATTTATTATACATATACCACTTAATTAAATCTTGTTTAGTTTTATATGAGATGGTGAAAGTTTGGAATATGCCAAGATATGGACATCACTAGACTTTTAAATATATAACATAAATAAATAATCTTTATTTTGTTTTTTAAACTAATGATTGAGTGGTTTTGCTAGTTTTGGTACATACCCCAATAAATTCCATTAGACAACTAAACATCAAAATTTATAATTTAAATAATTTTCCTTGGATCAAAGTTCCAAGTATGTATTTTGGCTTGCTTATTTTTAAATTACAATTAAGTCCTTTTCTCTATTTAAAAATTTCAAATTACGAATATTGTTGTACATTATGTGTGAAATTGTCTACCTGATTATGGATTTCGAAAAAAAAAACCTAAGTACTTATCTTTGTTGGACATACCCAAATGTACTTGTTTGGAAATCTTTTCTTGGATTTCAAAAATGGCAAATATGTATGGAGTATTTATGTGGTGTTAAAATATTCAAAATAAATCAAACTACAAATGCCAAAGCCAAAATCAAGAAAAGATTGTCAAAAAAACTATGACAAGAAAGTGAGAAACTATTCATTGTGCATGCATGCCATACGTCAAAAAGGGTATTTGTTTGTTGAGATCTTTAAAACATTATACCGAGATAAACCAATGTCAGAATCGTTAAGAAAGATCTTTGAAAACATTATATGGCGATAAACTTATGTGACAGACATGAAACCTGTGAAAACCAATCCAACCATGCATTCAGTAAATTTTATTTTTAAGAAATATTCAACGTTTCATATGCTTCATTGTTGTGTATATATATTAATTTAATTTTATGTTTGTTTTCTACGTGTAAAATGGAAGTGAATGTTTCATATATATATGAAACAACACTGTATGAACACTGCATGTTTTACCTATGCTATTTCAAGTATGAAACAACACATAATAAAAAAACCGTCTTACGTCATTTTAACCTTGAGTACTTGCATATTCATTTCATGAAATTAAGAAAAACAATTCTAAACAACTTTATCACATCGAATGAATTCATTTAATAAAAATGGACTTTGATCACGTAAATTAATTAAGATTGAAAATTAAGTTGGAGCATCTTATTCTTAAGCACATGGTCAAGTCATGCAAACGTAAATATATTTATAAAAGAATTTTATTGAAGCAAGAGAATTCCTTTCAGATAAATTCCAAATAAAATATGCTTAATCTTTTCTGCTTAATATGTCTTCTACTCCTTGTACCCTCAACTTAAGGAATCCCCCTCTAAATTCCCCATCTTCATGACCATTCTTCTAATCACACATACATACATACATTTATATGTATGTATATATATATAATAGATATACACACATATGTGAGACACAAGTGTATCGGGTAGTACAACCAAATAGGTCTGTCCTTCGACGTCATAATAAAATAATGAAACTTATAAGTTTTAAATCAAGTTTTATGTAATTTATACAATATGTTACAATAAGTCGTTAAGGCCAAATTAGATGACATAACAATTTCTATGGATGAGTATGAGAAATTAATAGGAAGAAAAAAAGAATAGATTATCCTATTAGCTATTTTATCAAATATTAAAGTGCTCTATAAAAGAAAGACTGGTATGTCACTTTTAAAACATGTCTTGCAAAATGTTATTAAGATAATTTATTTTGTGGGCTACTAGATTATCCAACCTCCTCAATAGAATTTGTAATGCAACATATCAACTTACGTAACTTATACACTGTTAAGTCATTAAATGGCAGTTAAACATCTTAAAAAAAACCCATTTTGTTGTAGTTGGAGAAACCCAGTACCACCGCTTAACTTCACTTGTGTATATATGTTCTTGCATGCATCCCTCTCTGCTCTAAATTTTTCAAACAAGATAATATTTTTGTCTATATAGATGAGTCACAAATTCAATGGTATATAAAATGATAACCAAAATACCCGTTTTCGTTTATTCAGAAATGACCATTTGATCCCTATAACATGTTAACAATAAAGTAAAACAATTATATCGATCACACTCCCTATGGACTAAAATCATAGTCATTGGCTTATAATTCTATATCTTATTTGCATGTGTATCAATAATTTAAGAAAGTAAAAGACAGATGGAATATGAAAGTGGGTCAGCTTTATTCTGCAAGTCTTTTTGGGGAGGAAAGAGTAGAAGTTTGTTAACATATGAAAATGAGATATTAATAATTGAATCATGTCATAATAATTTTATGATATTTTGTAGGGTTGTGAAATGCTCCAATTGGCTTTATTTGGATGGTGTGGGTCACTTTTGACATACACCAAGATCTTCATCTACCAATTGCCTTGAGAACAATGTGACTTGCTTTACCTACTTACCATTCCTTTTTTAAATGTTGTTAATTTGAATCTTAAAATATCACAAACAATAAAATTATTAAAGGTTTGTCAAATTGAATTATGAAATAATAAATATTTGAAATCTTGTCAGATTTCTTTTCAAAATAATATTTAAGGGGAAAAAGGAAAATTCCAACATTATTAAGAAAATAAGTTTAAGTTTAGTTAACGTAAGACTTTAATAAAAATATAATAAGTATTTTACCGTCTGTCTTGATTTTGTATTTCAAGAATTTTTCGTGTGTATAGACATGTAATGTTGGATTCCCAGGAGAACTCCTCATTTTGGTGAGAACCCCTTGGTGGCCTGCAATCATCATTGATACAACGACAATCAATGCTCATCTTTTGGTAAAAGAAGGGTAATCATGTCTTTTGATTTTCTACATGTGAACATGATCTGTAGGATAAAGTATGTTATGATTTAGTTTTTTTCATGTTAAATTATATTTAAGTTATGAGTGATATGATTGCGTATGCTAATGTTAGTTAAGCTTCAATTCTTTTCATGTTAAGGTTTGTATCTCTTCATATGTATGTCATTGAAAGATGACTCACTTACTGTTTATGCTATCATGTTTTCTCCAACCTCTCAATAAAAAAATCATCCAAAGACTACTACGAGATGATTCTCATGACTTTTACAAAAAATAAAATAATTTTACAATCCAGGTACGTATCTATGCATATACATGTCTTATATATATATATATATAGGTGACTCATTTGACAAACTACACCATTAGTAAAACTTGTAAAAAGTAAAACCAATCTAATTCATTGATTTCTTTGATCTATGGATGAAATGAAGGATCGGTATTTTTGGTAACAATTTGAATATTTATTTTTAATTATTGAAAAAAGCTAGTCCACTATAGTTGTCTTGGGAGGTCAAAATTTACTTATAAACCCAATATCTCTCATGTCCACGACGATATGAGATTTGCCTAAATTGTGTAATATTTGTTTCACAAATACGTAAAATATGTGCATATTGTGAATTGAACACATATGAAGCAAACACATTGTGTAACAAATACATGTTAATCAATGTTTGAAATCCTAGTCTTATATTCAAATATATCATATGAAATGGCACATGATGCACTAGTTCTCAAGGTTATCAGAATTTCATAATTAAGATCTCAAAAGAAGACCCTCCCCCCATATTGAGATATATATATATATATATATATATATATATACACACACACACACATGTATACATACATATATACATAGGCATATGCATATGCATATGCATATATAGAGGGAGGTTCAAAGGAAACCTGAGGAACACCTTCGTAACCCTCTATCTGGATGCACTTGTGCATACGGGTATTACAAAATTACCTATATGGATTCTCTCGGTTTTTCATTTTTTTGAGGTTTTCCCTATATAGACACACATATACATACATATGTATATATATAGAGAAAGAGAGGAAGAGGGAGAGGGAGAGCGATGTAGATTTATACGATAACAATAACTAAAGGCCGATCAACATACCAAATGAGTGTTAGCCTAGTGGTAAGGCTTGGGCACTACATAGTGGTGAACCCGAGTTCGAGCCCTGGGGGACGCATTCTGGAGGTACGGGGGCTTCGACCCCGGGCTGCATGCTCTAGCAGTCGGGCTTCGGCCCAAAATTGCCGAGGATTAGTCTGGGCCCAATGTGGTCTGGGATACCTCTTCCAAAAAAAAGGCCAATCAACATTCAACAAAAAGAGGATGTTCGAACGACTAGACCCGCAATGTTTAAGCCAAAGTTATGTGGGAATCACATGTTCTTATATTAATACGAATACACAAACATACACACACATATATATATATGTGTGTGTTTCTTAGGATATAAAACATGCAACCCATTTAATTATGATATAGTATGAAAATCAATAACCAAAATTAACTCAAACTATATTTATTAGAAGAATTTTTTAATATCAAATATAGCCATGAAACCACCTCTCTCTCTCTCTCACTCTCTCTCTATATATATACACACACTAGGAATAGAGGGGAAATTGGCCTCTATACCCATGACCTCACCCCCACTTTAACTTCATACCCATTTACTCTCCCATTTAGCAACACATACCCATAGAAGTCCGTTATAGGTCCGTTATAGGGCCGTTATAGGTCCGTTATAACTCCCTTAAGGGAATAAGGGAGTTATAACTCTCTTAAGCATCCGTTATAGGTCCGTTATAGGGCCGTTATAGGGCCGTTATAACTCCTTTAAGGGAGTTATAACGGACCTTAAGGGAGTTATAACTCCCTTATTCCCTTAAGGGAGTTATAACGGATCTATAACGGACTTCCATGGGTATGTGTTGCTAAATGGGAGAGTAAATGGGTATGAGGTTAAAGTGGGGGTGGGGTTATGGGTATAGAGGCCAATTTCCCGGAATAGAAAGAAAGAGAGGGACCAATCCACCTTGGAGATAGACAAAATGAGGTACTCCCAAATGGGATATAGACAATTGTTCATTTTTGAGATGGGCAAAAAGGGGAAACGATTTTCACTTTAATTTGTTTAAGCCCAGAAGTCTATGATGCTAACAATAATCACTAATTATTATACTAGGGAAAACATGGTACCAAGAACATGCAACTAGTTTGACTGTATTGTATTTAATATTTAAAAAACAGTTAATCTTAATCATTATATAGTTTTTATTTATATGAAATGAATAAAACTTATGACTTTCTATATTTTTTACATAAGCAGTTTTTCAACCTTGATGGTCTCTATATTTTAATAGTCCTTATTAAGACTTTATTTTTCCTTGTACTATTATTTATTAAGAAATCACTTTTGTAAATTTAAAATGCAGTTTAAAGACAAATTTTGAACAAAGTTAATTGGGGACAAAGAGTAAACAAAAATGATGATTTTAGCTAATAAGGAATGAAGAACATCTG
The DNA here is from genome assembly GCA_030169165.1 of Centaurea solstitialis. Taxonomy (NCBI): domain Eukaryota; kingdom Viridiplantae; phylum Streptophyta; class Magnoliopsida; order Asterales; family Asteraceae; genus Centaurea; species Centaurea solstitialis. The sequence continues at coordinate 5,105,189 of CM058040.1, read as the reverse complement.
TTAGAGTCCCACATCGGCTAGACTTGGACCAAATCTTTACTATATATGTTGGAACCCTCTTCTCTCCTCAAGGGCTCTTTTGGAGATTAATCATGGGGTTCCACATATTCTGACATGGTATTAGAGCCAATGTCTACCACTTTAGGGACTGGCGCGCCGGCACTCTCTCGGCCCTCTCCTAGCCGTTCCTGGCCCTCTCGTGGCCCTTCTTGGCCCTCCATCTAGCCTCGTTGGAGGGGGCGTGTTAGAGTCCCACATCGGCTAGACTTGGACCAAATCTTTACTATATATGTTGGAACCCCCCTTCTCTCCTCAAGGGCTCTTTTGGAGATTAATCATGGGGTTCCACATATTCTGACAACATCAATAAAGTTAATTGGGGACAAAGAGTAAACAAAATCATGAGCATCTTAACGTCAATGTTAATTGTAATAATTCTGAAGGTATCATCTTCTAGTTTTGTTACTATCATCATTCTTTTTTTTATGTCACAAGAACCTCAACTATCGTGTCGTTGCTCGATCCGCCCGACATCAGGGTCTCCAATCTTGGTTATTTTTTGTGTTAGTCGATGAAGTAACACGTTCACCGTATTAAATAACTAAGATATTACCTTCATCTGTAAATGTAAGGCAGAATGAAAAGAGACAGTTCAGACGTTATGATAAAAGGTAATACTTTTGTAGTAAATACGAGGAGGAGATGTCGATTTCGTGATCTTGATGTAGCCCACACAAGTCGAATGTTGTAAAATGGAAAGATATGATAAATTTAAAGGGTGTTGAGTTGTCCTTATAAATGCTTGGTGGCATGCTCGAGTAGTCAATTAATGTGGGGCTCCGAATCAACCTTATAATGCTCTGCTCTACTACAACGTCACAATATATCAATATAAATATTATATATATATATATATATATATACATATTATATATACATGTCCAAAATTAAGAAAATAAAACAAAAACCAGCTCCATTATTTCCAAGCATAATAATTCTGTCTTATATCAATTGTAAATATTTATTGTAGATGTCATGTGATTCAACTCTTTTTCATATTTTTAAGTTGATTGCCATCTTGTTGCTTTTTATATATAGAGAGAGAAATACTTGGAATGATGTGAGACTAAACTGTTTCTATAAGATTGATGAAACCAAAATTTTACATTTAAAACTTTACAACAAATAACTGTGAAGGTAACCTTACCTTCACAGTGTTTTTGTTGAGAGATTTTTTTGTTTACCTTTACAGTGATTTACTATGAAATTTCAAGTGTAAAATCTTAGTCTCACGGGTTCTACAAAAACAACTTAGTCTCATGTGAACCTGACCTTGTATAATGTGTATGTGTATATATATAGAAAGAGAGATTTTCATTTGTGAACCATTATTTTGATGTGAACTTGTGAACTACATCACAACCGTCCATATACAAGATCGATGGTTATGATTAAAGTTGTGACGGTTACGATAACTACCTTTTTTTTTAACTTTTAAAATATCTTATTGATATTTTTGGTTCACAAAATTCACAAATTTAAATTGGTCACTAAAGAATATATATATATATATATATATTTGTATAGAGAGAGAAAATTAAATGAGAATCATAAAGAATGCTTATAAATATGTGCGAATAGATATAAAAGTATTTTTTAAATGATTTTTTTGACATTAAAAACTATGATTTAAAATGTTGCTTCATATATGGTTTTATTCAACTTATGAAAAAAATACGTGTGAAAATCCTTTTACTTAATAACTCCTAGATCGATCCATATTATCAATATCAGAAACATCATCATATGAGAAATATATTAGATTGCAAGATACACCCCAAGTTTAATTTAGGATTTCAACAGATCCATCTAAACCAGTTAAAAATAGATTATGCGAAGCAACAATAAATTTAGTTTTTTACGTTAAACTAACATATGTGATGATCTTTAGAATTAAATCTAATTTAGGTTTTCAAATATGATAATAACATATCTTAAAACATACACTTAAACTACCCAAACGCGCCATGAATAGTTTCAGGAAACATATATTCTGAATATTCAAATTGTATATCCGAAAACTTGGTCAGTAACATTTATGTGGCCATAAGTAACGTTAGAAAAAACTCAATTGCCAGCGTAAATAATTATGATGTTTGGGTGGACCTCTCCATTTCGAAAATAGGCATGTGTACTACATACATATAACATATATAGTCACATGACATTGGTTCCATTTATGTGGTTGTACTCATCACTCCAATTTCTTTTGAATCACAACTTGCATTTACATGGATAAGATTTACAGATTTCTCGTACTCCTAGGTACACAAATATGTTTGATGGTAGATATAGTCAATGAAATTTATATCTATGATAACATAAAATAATTACTTTAATTTTATGATAACATTAAATAATACTAATATATTGTATACTTAATGTTTTATGTTGTGTCTAATGATCGACACTAGTTGTCCTAGGTTTGTCGGTCAAATAATTCTCTAATAGTGGCAGGACAAAACAAATTACTGCAATAATAAACGTAATTGAAAAGCGTAAGTATTTTTTACAATGCTACAACCATTCACTTCATTAGTTAGCAACATTCACTCATTTTCGATTTTTATAGTTAATGGAAATGCCTAAATTATTTTAAATCTATTTGACCCTTTATTTCTTTAATTCTTTAAAAAACCATGTTTTTTTTTTAATTTTCTAGCTTTGGGTTCAACAAGTATGAATGTTTAAAAATTATAAACGAATTGAAAAGGAGATAAACTTACACCGTATTATATTTTGGCATTTCTAAATGTACAGTAATCTGTCGTTCAATATACGAAAAACAAATAATATTGATGGAAAATAAGATACGTATTTTAAAATAATAGTTAACACATAATTAAAAATTAAAAGAAAAAAAGACAATAAAAACACGAAGAATGTATAGATAATACCCAGATGGAGGTGCATGGTGATTATTCCATGATTTAACACCATTAAAAGCTGTGTAAATACCTTTTCCAATATTTTGTTTTCAAGTGTTCATCTTCTTATGTGTACATTTACACTTTTAAGATATACCTCTACTTTTTCACTTCTGCAATGTTAATTAAAATATATAATAAAATCATAATCACGTTTAATATGTATCATTAAAATATGATCACTAATACAAATTATAAAAAAAAGTCCGTACCGAAAATGTAACAAGGCTTAAAATCTAACTGTTACACGTTTGTCTTCAATAATCTGTGTACCTACATATACGAGTCACAAGTGTGTTACTGTTTTTACAAAAGTTCGATATTGAAATACACAAGTCACTTCTTTTAGCCAAACATATTCAAATGCTTATAACCATATGTAAGCAAACCTGTAAAACTTGAACTTTAGGTCATTTTCGATAATATGTGGAACCCACGACTTAGTCTTTTAAGAGAGAACGACCATTCCATATATATGTAGAGAAAAAAACGACTTTAAGAGAGAACGAACATTCCACAACTTTATATCAACAACTAATACAATAAAACCGGGTTTTTAAAAATCAAAATTGTTCAAACTGTCATAAATTCACACTAGACTACTTTATTAGACTTAGGTTTATAATAAGTTAATATGACGTCTTTGGACGTTTTAACAAGTTCTTATAAAACATTTTAAAAAGAATAAATTACATATTTAGTCCTTATGGTTTATGTGTTTTAATAGTATGTATCTCTCAAATAAAATATCTATGGATCGCATTTTCGTGGTTTGCATTTTATAACGTGTTGGGCCCCTAATTCTAACTCTGTTTGAAATATGTCCGTTAAAGTAGTCATGTGTGTGACAGATGATGGGTAGTTTGACCATTTTATGCATTTTGCTCATTTTACATTAAAAAAAAGGGTTTAGTTCACAAAAATGTATCCAATTTGTCGCGAAAAGTTATTGTATGTATTGGACTTCTATTTTTTCCATTGAATGTATCAAACCTATCAAAACTACCATTTAATGTATCCAACTTTATCAAAACCTATCACGAAAGTGTATCCAACTTGTCATGAAAGTGTATCAAACTTGTAACAAAATACATTAAATGGTAGGTTTTTATAAGTTTGATACATACAATGGAAAAAATCAAAGTCCAATACATACAATAACTTTTTGTGACAAGTTGAATACATTCCCGTGAAGTAAACCCTAAAAAAAACAACCAAGATAACCGATAGAACATTCTCATTTGTACCTCTTCCCTTTCGTTGGTTAAGAGTTTTTTCCGACTACTGTTTCAATAACGGTTTAAACGTGAAACTTTTTTGTTCTTCTTTCTCCTCGTTTTTCAACCCAAACAACAATTAAAACATGGATTAATTCCAAAATTAAGAGATCAATCCAAAACCATTACTCATTAGCTCGAGTCTTTATGATTAAGCTCGTGAGCTTAAACAAGACTAAACGAGTCTCAGTTAATACATAATATATATATATATATATTAAATAATATACAATTAAAAGAATAAAGAATAATTAAGATATTTAAATTAAAAAAAAATAAAAAATATTAAGTATCAATTTTCAGGTAAATTACGAGCCAATCCCCAAACTTGTTAAATTTTTGACGAGCTCGAGCTTATTAAATTCATGACGAGTTCGAGTTTAATCGATCTCGAGCTCGGCTTGACTCAACTACACACCTATACAAGTCCAATAAAATCTTCTACCAAAAGTATCATACATTTTTTACCAACTATAACTCTGATTTCGTTACAATGAAACATGATTGGCACAAAGATCAAACAATTTTAAGATCTAAAACTAAGTTTCCAAAAAGAGTATGCAACTTGTGTATATGTCCTTGAGTACTGTGAATGGCTGGAAATGACTCATAGCTCAACAGCTAGAGGAATCCAGTGGCACCTAACTGCTAAATATATACATATTAAAAGAAATTTGATATTATTTTGATGCAAATTTTCAGTTTTTATCAAGATTTTTAAATGTTCTTTCACAACTTTTGAATTATATTTTTAGAGAATCTTCAAAGCTATGTTAAACTAGAATTTTTACAGTTTTTTTATTTTGAAAGTATATTGTCTTGTATGCTAAAATAGTAAAAAGATCACAGAAATTGTAAAATTTTTTAACTTTAGAGAAATCTTTAAAACTTTATAGAAAAGAAAAAAATAATATTATATTCTTTTTCTATAAAAAAAATTAAAATTGGATGTATATGAAAAAGAGATAATATTTATTAGATATATTAAATATTTTATTAGTATAATTAATATTATAATTAGTTAAATAGAATAGCTATTGAAGATGAATAAAACTTTTTTTTTTTCAAAATTTAACCTTTGATGCTTTATTATAAAAATTATATACATAGCATAAATAAGCCACTAGAATCATATTTCATTTTGTTATTTGAAATAAGAATCATATTTTATATATAGGAAGTATATATTTGTAAGTTAAGAAATTGCTATTTTGGTTCATGAGGGATTGTCCAAAATAATTAGTTTGACCAATATTATTCCTTGTTTTAGCTATTATTTATCAAGAATTTTCCTTAACAGGACTTCTGATATACTATTTTTGTCATTTATATTTAGTTATGTAAACAATGTATATACTTAGGAGTGAGCACACATATGTATACAAAAAAGATGTTTTGGTTTCTTACCATTGATAAGTTGGTCTATAAAGTGTCTTTTTCTTCACAATCATGAACCTCTCATTTGACTCATATATGGCCTAGCTAGGGCTCGGATAACATTATCGAGACCGTAAATCATATATAAGACCCATTGATATTGATTAGGAACCCAAAAATTATCCACAATACGACATTTGATAGATTTATTATGAATGTATAATTCATGATAAACAAGATGTTCATATTCACAATCATAAATGTATGGTTCATGATGAATAGCCTTTTGTGGTTGGTCCTTGGGTTTCTATACAATCGGTTGAATTTGGGTTCGTAACCAAACTTATATATATATATACACACACACACATATATATACAGAGGAAAGTTCAAATGTGAACTCGTCTTTCATTGTGAACGTAAGGACCAATAAATCATGCCATGTGGCAATTTGAACTGGCACCTAAGCTTTATTTAATATGAATATCATGCAGAGTGAATAAAGTTTTTATTCAGACTGAATAAACTTTTATTTAGTCTGCATAAAACATGAATATTCAAACTGAATATTGTCACATGATGTGATACTAGTGGTCCTCACGTTCATAATGAAAGATGAGTTCACATTTGAACCTAACCCTATATATATTATATATATATATAAAGGTTCAAATGAGAAGTGCTAAAAAAATACGAAGTAGAGAAGTGATCTCTACCGCTCATCCGGTCAATAAAAGTGGCTTTGACCGGTTACGGTGGACGCGATCACGGGAGATTGACGCGATTCATGGGAGGGTAGAGATTATTAAAGGAGGGGACCCGGTCAAAGCCGCGTTTATATATATATATATATATATATATATATATTATTACCTGATTAAATTCAAGGAAAAACCTTTAAAAAAAATAGAAAACTAACTAAGAAACACCTTCGTAATCTTTCATCTAAACCGTATACACTTGTGCATAAAATTATTTTGTAATATGCATACATGTATAAAAATAAAAAAACAACTTAATTCACTTATATACATAAAAACATACGATTCAAATAAAGGGTTATGATGATATTTCTTGCTTTTTAGTTCTTCAAAGTTTTTCGTTAAACCTCCTTGTATATAATATATATGTATATAATAAAGATGGTCCCGTGAAGGTGAAGAAGATGAGTAGAATTGTAGTGCATTGCCTTACACTCAATCTATATATCTAATATAATTATATATATATATAAATATTACACATCCATCTATCTATCTGATTATATAGATACATACATATTACATGCCAAAATCACAACTCCCACAAACTTCCAAACCCATGGCCGGCCACCTTCACATGCCACCAAATTCCAACACCACCACCCTCCTCCTCTCCTTTATATGACACACTCACACACACATTCACTTTCAACAATCCATAAATATCACATTCTAACTCCTCTATTATTTCTAGAAAAATCCACCCCTTTTCTCTCTAAACTCCTCTCTGCTCCTTCTGCTACAACATCATCATCATATATCATCTTTTTGCTTCTAATCCCTCATTGTACCCTTTCCTTATCCCCCATCCCTTTCTTCATTAGATTTTTTTTTACCCTTTTTTCACCATAATCTATTTAATTCCCTATATATACATACATACATACTTACACACCCACAATTATATTTTTACAGTTTTTCAGAGGTACCACCACTTTCACTTTCTTTGTCTTGTCTAGTCCCCATCTCCATTCTCCCCTCTTATGATGCAGTTCACTGAAACACTTCCACCCCCACTCCACCACCAGACCACCAATAAACCATGCCAAACAACTTATCCTACCACCACTAATTCCCTAATTAACAACCCTAACCAATTAAACCGAACCCGGCCATGGCCCGGCTTTCCGGCTAACCCGACCAAGCCAATCGGAACGTTTGGCGACGCCAACTGCATGGAGCAGCTGCTCGTCCGGTGCGCCACCGCCATCGAGACCAACGACGCGACGCTTTCGCAGCAGATTTTATGGGTGCTCAACAATATCGCGCCCTCGGACGGGGACTCGAACCAACGGCTGACTTGCGGGTTCCTGCGCGCCCTAATTGCCAGGGCTGCGAAGACGGGAACCTGCAAGATGCTGACGGCCGCGCTGTCGAGCAGCGCGGCCAGTATCACGATCCAGACGCATAAGTTCTCGATTATTGAACTTGCGAGTTTTGTGGACCTGACGCCGTGGCACCGGTTCGGGTTCACGGCCGCGAACGCGGCCATCCTGGAGGCCGTCGAAGGGTACGCGGCCGTTCATATTATCGACCTGAGCTTGACGCATTGCATGCAGATCCCGACCCTGATCGATGCCATGGCCGGGCGTCTGCTCGAGGGCGGTCCCCCGCCCCCGGTCGTCAAGCTCACGATTGCGGGCGCCACCGAGGACGTGCCCCCGATGCTTGATCTCTCCTACGAGGAGCTCGGGGTCAAGCTCGTGAACTTCGCCCGGTCCCGCAACATAATCCTCGAGTTCACGGTAATCCCGTCGAGCTCGTTAGACGGATTCTCATCATTGATCGAACATTTAAAGCTTCAAACCCTAGTCCACGGGACCGAGACCGGTGAAGCCCTAATCGTAAACTGTCACATGATGCTTCATTACATCCCCGGGAAAAAACCCCCGCGACAACTCCGTTTTCGTTCGAGGATTCGACCCCTCGAGCCTTGTTCTTGAAACAAATCCGAACCCTAAACCCGACGCTGGTCGTGTTGGCGGATGAGGACGCCGATTTCACGTCAACGAACTTGGTCGCGCGGCTACGGTCGGCTTTCAACTACCTATGGATCCCGTACGACATCGTGGACACGTTCCTACCGAGAGGGAGCAAGCAACGGCAGTGGTACGAGGCGGACATTTGTTGGAAGATCGAGAACGTGATAGCGCAGGAGGGGTCGCACCGCGTGGAGCGGCTGGAGCCGCGGAGCCGGTGGGTGCACCGGATGCGGAACACGGGGTTCCGGGGGGTCGGGTTCGGGGAAGATATGGTGGCTGAAGTGAAAGGGATGCTGGATGAGCATGCAGCTGGATGGGGGCTGAAGAAGGAAGAAGATGATCTTGTGTTAACATGGAAAGGACATAATGTGGTATTTGCAACTGCTTGGGTACCAACTTGATTTTAAATTAGTTAATGACTTATAGTTAGTTAATTAATCTTTTGATTTTTGATTTTGGTGATTAGTGGAGTTAATCTTACTAGTTAGCTAGATCTTTTTTTTGGATGTTAATTAAGTTGGTAGGTTGTCAATTGAAGAAGCTTGGTGACTGTGTTATTTTAGGCTAATAATTAATTAACATAATTTAGTTTATGATGATCATATATTATTTATGTCTTCTTCTTCTTCTTTGTTTATCTATATGTGTGTGTATATATATACATAGTATATGTTATATGTATGTTAGCAGCCATGTAATTTCAATACCCACCGGCGGCGGTGTTGGTGGTTGTGATGGTGGCTTGGATTAATGATTAATTGAGTCTCTATATTTATGGAATCCATAAATAGATTGAGTCTCTATTTATTTTCAAGTTACACTTAGGGTGCGTTTGGTACGCAGACAGGACAGGACAGGACAGGACAGGACAGGACAGGTGTCCAGCGTTTGGTAAGATAGAATAGCATAGGACAGGACAAGCCAGAACATGTTAAAATGACCAGTTTACCCCTGATGAGCTGTTTACTGTTTTATTTATAAAAAATCAATTTAAATGCATAATAACATAGAATTTAAAACCTTATAATACTGTTTTATTGATAACGTCTATAAGTTGTCGCCGGATGTCGGACGTCGCCGGAAGTAGCAGCCGCAGGTCGCCGGAGAGGGAGGCGAAGGTTGCTAGACGTCGGACGTCGCCGAAGATAGCAGCCGCAGGTCGTCGGACGTCGCCGGAGGTAGCAGCCGCAGGTCGTCGGACATCGCCGGAGAGGGAGCCGGAGGTCGCCGGACGTCAGACGTCGCCGGAGGTAGCAGCCGCAGGTCGTCGGACGTCGCCGGAGAGGGAGGCATAGGTCGCCGGAGAGGGAGGCAGAGGTCGCCGGACGTTGCCGGAGGTAGCAGTCACAGGTCGCCGAAGAGGGAGGCGGAGGTCGTCGGACGTCGCCGGAGGTAGCAGCCGCAGGTCGCCGGACGTCGCCGGAGAGGGAGGTAGATCTGAGGTCGTGAAATCGAAGAGGAGATGGAGTTTGGGAGAAAGCGGTTGAAGAAAAAAGAAGGGATATTAGATTAGGTTTCTTATTTTAGGGATATTTTGGTCAATAAGTTCCTTGTTCCACTTAGTTCCATGGGTAGGAGGGTGGACACACTTGTCCCATGTCTTGTGCTAGTGTGTTCTACTTAGTCCAAGGTTGGGGCGCGCCAAACGCAGGACAGGGCTGTCCTGTCCTGTCCTGTCCCACCTTGTCCAGTGCACCAAACGCACCCTTAATGATCACAAATTCAAGATTATGCATATTTTCTGCTACATGCATGATGCATGGATTTTTTTACTCATCTTAATATTATACACACGTGTGTATAGAGCGGTTCAAACGAGAACGATATTTATTAGAAAGAACATGAGAACTAATAAAAGCATACATGATTCGTGTACAAAATCAAATACGGTTCGCAGGACTTTGCAATTTGCTGTCAAAGGCATCCGCATGGCCTTTTTCGAAATTAAATGCAAAATTATATATTATTTTCTTAGTTTTCGTGTGCATTTAAATAGATATCATTCTCATATGATACCATGTATAATAATACCAGTGATACAAGTAGAGATTCAAAAAACGAATGGTACCATGTACAAGAATACCATTGATAACAAGTAACCAGGGGCGGAGCCAGGATTTTTGACGAGGGTGATCCTCCTATTTCCACTAAATTTTATATATGTAAAATTATCAATCTCTTTTAGAGTGTGACTGAATCTCTAAAAGTAATAGATTTTGCTCTGATATAATGTAAGGACATATAAAACACCTTTTAATCCCTTTATAGATAAAAAAGTTATTATATAACAATACTTTGGACCAAAACGAACAACATGAATAAATTTGCTATAACTAATAGCTGAAAGAGCGTTCTATGGTTAAAATTCAACATTCTAACTTACTTTAGCAGTAAGATAGTCCATTGAAACCACAAGGCTTGTGGGGTAGCGGTAAGGCCTGTGGGGAATGTGAATGACTCGATAAATGTTTACTGGGTAAGAGTCGTTATCATCGTTTACCAATTAAGTCTCTCAATCTAATCATTGCTCTTACCAAGTACGTAATGTGCGTTTTATGGTTAAAATTTAGCATTCTAACTTACTTTACCAGTAAGATAGTCCATTAAAATGATCGGATAAAACGTTTGACGTGCGAGTTAGCTTTAAATAAATGCATTTTAAAACCTTAATTTCAATAAAATGCCTCTTTCCAATTTCGTAAATACATGAATGTGAGTGTATCATAAATTTTTAATAAACTTCACTTTCAACCACAATACTTGTAAAAAAGTGTAAAAGTTATATCATAGATGATTCCCACTATGTAAGCATTTTTTTAACTATAAAGAAAAAAATTACAATGGTGAAGGTGGGTTGGGAATACCAAGGCCAATGCTGGCTCCGTCATTGCAAGTAACTATCATATGTGATATTATATGATGATGATTGGGGGTCGTCAAAGAAGCGGTTAAGCAAGCTTATATATAAGCCCAATCCATTATAAAACCCAAGTCTAGTTATGGCCCATTATAAACCCATTCCACTTGAAGCACTTTTTATAGTTTTATTATTTTATACATCATCCTTTTAGGTCTTCAACAGGATAAAAGTCACTACTAAATTATAATGTCTCATTCATGTTCATGGTTCACATTTGTAAGAACAAATATAATTAGTAAAAGAATGTGAAAATGAATTAAATAGATCTAAAACAAATAAAAATATGGTATGTTTATTTTTTATTTTATTTTTTGGAAGGGTGTTCGGGCCTGGTATGTTTAATTTTATTGGTGGAATAGAGATGGGGATTAATATGAATACTTTGTTGGCCGGGGTTCTGATCAGCAGCCGATGGAAATAGAGGTTAGAAGTAGATGATAGATTCGTGGTGAGCTTGCTACATCGACTTGTGAATAGCAAAATTCTTTCAGCTAAAGACAGGGAAACGGAGTGGTGTACGTAAGTGGGTACCGGGCAAAGTAAACCTGCATTTGTGAAGAGTACTTTGTGATTGCTTAGCCACGAAAGACCATCTTACAAGACAGGGTATTTACATGGTCTTGGATAAGTGCCCGTGTTGCATTTCTCAGATGGAAAACGTCAATCATCTTTTGCGCAATGTTCCTCGACTCAGGAGGTTGTCATGCATATCTACCAATGGTGGAAGAAGAGATTGTTGAACATAGACTCGGCAAGAGGGATTTGGGAAGATATTCAAAACAACAAGGATTGTAAACACGAAAATGAAGTGGCAAAGGTTATAGTTATGACCTTTTTTCGGACGATGTGGAAACAAAGGAATGACAAAAGTTGAAAGGTAGCATGAAGAACGGGAAAGAAATCTCCCCCTCTATTCAATTTCTGGCATTTGATTAGATTAGAATTAGATCAAAGTTGGGTAGGTTTCTCATTTGGGACGATTAGATTAACGATTCTATTAATGTTGTTAACTAGTGTATTGCTCTACTTTCTCGCTAGTTGATTCAATATATTGTTCTTTGCTTGTTGTCCAAAAAAAATATGATGATTAGATAGGTTTTTTTATCCCCTTCAACCGGATGATTAGAGGTTCTTTTTTTGTTGAGTTATAGGGGTGATAGTTTTGCTTAAAGATGATGTTTCTTCTTCTATAAATGGATGGATGTAGATATGCACAAATTTGAAAGTATAATTGATCGAAAAACTAATAAATAAACATAGCTAAGAAAAATAAGAACATGTCGATTTCATTTGAATTGCTCATTATAATGAAATGAAAATGTAGGGAAAGTCTTCAAAGTCAGTTTCGGGGCCAGTAATTCTAGATGAATGATTTTTGGGGTCGACTTGTTTTCTTGTTTTTAGGTTTTGTTATATAAGTATGTGAAGTAAAGCTCGTAAAAACACTAGGGTCCGGTTCAATAAGTTATTCATCAATCACTCCAAAATTTGTTTTCTTGTTTTGTCAATTTCCCGCCTACCATGTGTTTCTCTGTCTACATATATAGGGACGAGTTCAAATGAAAAACTCGTCTTTCATTGTGAGCGTGAGGACAGTCGAGAGCATGACAGGAAGTGAAATGTTACGCTTCAATAGAATGAATTCCACACATATCACATTCAGTATAAATAATACAACATTATTTATGGTGAATGTTCATACATTATTCATGTGAATAATACAACATTTAAACACTGTCACGCTCTCGATTGTTCTCACTTTCGCAATGAAAAATAAGTTTGCAACCAAACTTTCGTCTATATGTATGCGTGTAGGCTATATAAACATTTTGAAAACAACCTATTACTACATCCTTACAACTTCTAAAAATTTAAACCTTGTACTACATAAACCAAACAATAAACCCGTTCAAATAATGATAACTATGGAATCCTATTAGTACTCCATAGATTTCAAGTTTTCCTTTCTTTTTTTAAATGAAGAATTACATTAAATTTTTCATATCATCAATTTTTTAATAAAATTTTATATCTTATTGCATTGCGTAGATGCACAACTAACGTGTATACATATCATCTATGTAGGGTGGTTCAAATAAGAAGGATAACCGACCAGGGGGAGATCAATTATGATGTGTATGGCGACATGGGTCTCTCATTCGTTTCTCAATCGCAGTGTAAAAAACTTTAAGGCAATATGAAAGGTGTCACCGTATTCTTTTTTTGGATGCATCCATTTATTTATTGAAGTTATAATAATAAAACAAGTTTCCCTTGATTGAGTTGGTTTGCATGTTGTTTTCGCTTTTCCAAGTCTAATTCAAATCTCATGTAGTCATGTGTATCATTTTCTTAGTTTTTACCTTTTATTTTAAGGTTTATTATGTTTTTGAAAATAAAAATGATATAAAAAACTTGAACATGAACTCATATAAGTGGGCAAGAAACTAATCAATAGAGCAATAGTATAAGTTTGTAAATTTGTGAAAAATATCTATTTTTCTTATAGTCACATTGAATAACACAACTTTAAAAATTCTTACACCCTTCTTTAAAATCGATGTTCCGTGGTATTTATATGAATTTACATGTACATTTTCACATTGATTTTTCAATAATTCATAAGTAAAGCTTTTGTTTATCTCTTCCTTTTGCATTCTTATAATATTTTCGTCAACAGTGTTGTGGTGGATTAGTTATTGCTTGGGGGTTCATAACGCTCAAATCGAGTTCGAGTCTTTCCGTGTACATATCTGGGAACATTTAAGTGGGTCACGTTTAGCCCCCAAAATTGTCAGGGATTAGTCGGACTTTGGCCAAACACCTTTCCAAAAAACATCTTATAATATTTTCTTTTAGTTAAACCTCCCACACTATATACGTTTATTAAACTCCCTCTCTAACCCACCTTGGAGATTCTTCAAAGAGTGAATTACACTTTTGGTCCCTGTAGTTGTCACACATTTTCAATTTTGATCCCTAAATCAAACTAATATAAAAAATAGTCCCTAAGGTTGCCACTTTGTTTCAATTTTGGTCCCTCGGACTAACTTCTGTTAAAATGGTCTTTTAGCTTCAGGGGTATTTTTGTTTTTTCAGTATTTTTACTTATTTTAGCTTAAAATTATTACTATATGACTAATGGGACCCACCATCTCCACTCCCAATACTTTTATTAATAAATAACTAAATAAATAAATAAATATATATATATATATATATATGTGTGTGTATATATATATATATATATCTGTGTTTGTATATGTCTATGTTTGTTTGTTCAGGACCATTCACCACCATCACTACCACCATTCACAACCACCACCCACCGATCAGACCCACAAACCACCATTCACCGTCACCACACCGTTCACAACCACCACGAATCAGACCCACAAACCATCATTCACCATCACCTACGAATACGACCCACAAACCAGACCCACGAGATCGAAATCCGACCCACATCGTTCCCCCCTCCCCCATCGGCGACCATGACTGCTCGACGAACCACATTGTTTCCTCCTTTCCCCAAAACCCTAAATCGACGAGGCCAAAATCGAAGTGGGTCGCGGTTCGTCTTCAAGATCCTCTGCTGAGTGGATGGCGTCGGAGAAGACGAAGATGAAGATCTGGTGATCTGCGGTGGTGGGGAAGACGAAGAGGTGGTTGGAGAGAAAGGTGGGTCGAGGGTTTAGGATTTCGGCGAGGGTTAGGGTTTGTGGTAGGGGCGCTTGCAGGCGACGACGGTGGTGGCCGGACTTGTGACCGGACTTCCAGAATAACTGCACTCGTCTCCGTGGTAGTGGCAGGCTCACTGCTGAAGGTGTGGGAAGGACAGCGGTGGCTGTAGTACGTCGGCAAAATCGTCGATTGCAGACATTTTTGTGGGAAGATTTGGTGGTGGCTTGAGAGTGACAACAACAATCTGGTGTTCATTGTTGGTTATGGGATCGTCGGAGAAGATGGCCGGCAAAGATGGGGTGGGTGTTGGTAGGTGGTGGTGGTTGGTGTTGGTAGGTGGAGGTGGGTGGAGGTAGGTGCTACTAGTGGGTGCTGCTGGTGGGTGGAGGTGGGTGTTGCTGATGGGTGGGTTTGCTGGTGGGTGGAGGTGGTGGTGGGTGGAGGTGGTGGTTGGTGGAGGTGGGTGGAGGTGGTTGGGGTGGTGGTTTGAAGATGATGAAGAAGAGAGAGAGAGAGAGAGAGAGAGAGAGAGGAGAGTGAGGATGAGGAGAGAGGTAGAGAGTGATGAGAGCGGTGATGGGGGCTGAGAGGAGAGATATGGTAAGAGAATGAGAGAGGAAAATAAGGATACTGGAGAT
>CM058040.1:5005040-5089463 GCA_030169165.1 Centaurea solstitialis | reverse complement strand
TAGCGTTATGCAGTATGAATAACACTAACCCTGTGGGTTTATGCAGACTAAATAAGCCTTAACCCACGGAAGTCAGATTGCACTTTCCTCTCTCTCTCTCTCTCTCTCCCTATATATATATATATATATAGTATTAGGTTCAAATGAGAAATGCTAAAAAAATGAGAAGTAGAGAAGTAATCTGCAACACTCATCCGGTCAATAAAGGTGGCTTTGACCGGGTCCCCTCCTTTAATAATCTCTACCCTCCCATGAATCGCGTCAATCTCATGTGATCGCGTCCACCGTAACCGGTCAAAGCCACCTTTATTGACCAAATGAGTGATGGAAATTACTTCTCTACTTCGTATTTTTTAGCACTTCTCATTTGAACCTTTCTCATTTGAGAGAGAGAGAGAGAGAGAGAGAGAGAGAGAGAGAGAGGGGGAGGGGGGATAATCAACAAGAGGTTATAAATTTGCAAACGAATTTCTAATTGTATGTTAGTTTTGATACGATTAAGTCGATAAATAAATTCTCTCTTTTACCTTCAGAACTTGTTAAAAGGTTGAAGGTTCATTCAATATCGTAATTGAAAAAGATGTTATCAACATCCTTTACATATTAAATAATTTGATAAACAAACAATTGTTTTGCTACCAAATTAATCATATAAAAATAAAAGAAATTCTCTATTTCAAACTCGAAGACTTGAACATAGTACACATAAGACCATGAAATTCGACCCTAATCCAAACCCTAGTTTTGCAAATTTCAATCTAACGTTAACACAAATTAGCATTAAAAGAAACAAAAATCGGGGATAAAAAATAAAACTGTACAATTAAAGAATAACGTATAATAATAAAAGAAATGACACAAATTAAACAAAAGATGAAACATACATAACTAATCTTTGTAAATAACCTCCCGTGCATTGTTAAGGGCGTATGAAACAGAGTTGGCTGCATTTACCAAAATCGCCCCGCTTGTGTTGCTATCTGTGGCGCTAGCGGCAGCGGTGGTGGCAACAGGGACAGCGGTGGTGGTGGCAACAGGGGCGGCGTTGGCGGTGGGTGATGGTTGCACCGCCCTTTGTTCTTGCCGGTGCATTTGTCCGCCTGACGTCATGTGTTCGATCGTTTCCGTTTGGGTTGCATTTTGATTCTGATATCCAAAAACCAAAATTAATTTATTATTTAGAAAATAGAAAAGGGAAAATTCAAAGAAAATATTACCAGATTGGGTGTTGATGCCTTCATCATTTTTGTGGGTTTTGCTTATGCACCATAAGTTTCATAATAAATATATGGAAATTGAGTTTTGAAGAAATGTTTGGAAAATGGTGATGGGTTTGTGTGGTTAAGTTGCTCTTTAGAATGTAGGGGGCACAATTGATATTAATTTAACTGGACCCAAATTAAATTGACATATAATTGAAAATAAAAATAAGTGTACTATAAAAAATATATATTTAGTGAATTTTTTTGCCTCAATTGAAGTATTGAATTAAACAAAATAAAGAAAAAAAAATATCATCTAAAGAGCATCTTCAATAGCTTCTCTATAATTTCTTCCAAATAAAGAATTAAAATATAAAATCTCTTAAAAAAAAATCCACAAATGTATTTAAAATATATTTGTCTGTCTAAAATTTGATTTTCAAAGCATTATATTGGTTATTACGTTAGGTAATCATTTTTAGGGTTATCTTCATATTTGAAGAAAATTCATTCTTTCTTTTAGTTTATCCATTTTGGAGAAACTGTTGAAGTACCATTTTAGTTTAAAATCTCGATATTTTCTATTTTGCAGAAGCTGTTGGAGATGCTCTAAAATACTGATATCTCTTGAGCAGAAAAACACGACCCTCAAATCTCCAAAACCGATCTCCATCATAAAAAACGGAGATACATATGTTGTAAAGCTACTATCTAAAAATCAGGAAAACTCTACAACACATAAGATATATCTTGTATTGGGCTATTATTGTTGGGCTATTCAAATATTTTGTATTACTAAAATAAAAAGATAAAACCCAACAACGATGCTCTTAAATTTTAATAACCAAATGTTTTATTTTTCATTTTATGACACATTGAAAGTGAGCACTTATAATAATCTGATTTTTTATTTTATTTTTCATTTTATGATAGATTGGAAGTTAAAAGAGGATTTCAATAACTAAAATGTTACCTAGGACTTTAGGCCGGAGGTTATTGGTTTTAGTTATATATTCCTAGCCATGAAAAATATTTAAACATCCCAATAATAATGGCTTAATACAAGATATATATGTTAATACGTTATCTTGTATCATAGGTTTTATTATAAAGAAAAAGTGCATGAAATACAAAAGAGAAACACTAATTATAGAACATGCACCCTTTGACTTTGGAGATCGAGTCGGAGAATACCGGCGATTCATGTTAAAAACTCAGAAGGCGGACAAAGCAAGCAGAATCCATCATTCTGATGTTTCTTGGCATTTCTGATCACTGTGAATCAAAAGAGTTACCTAAACACTTATTCGGTAAGCTGTAAGCATTTATCGGTAAGAGTCGATCACTTTAACTTATTTTACAGCTAAAATTGTAGTTCATCATAATGTCATTATATTCAATAATTTACCTAGTAAGCGCTTATTAGGTAAACGCCTATGGCTTTATAGATTTCTTTCTCATTTTCTAATTAAAATAGTATAAAAATATTACTGGCAACCATAGTTCTGATTTCTAAATAGCTTGTTAGGCCTAGTTATGGCCGCACATTAGCCCATGTGGCTTAAGCCTATGGGCTTGGCTTCCATTGCAACGCATAATAGTTCTTTACAATAGGTTATTTTGTAAATCATTTTTTTCTTTACTTCTTTTAAACATATAACTTGGAAGATATAATATAGTTATGAACGATAGCTAAGACTTAAATAAACATAAAAAAACTAAAAACTTTAAACGGGTAAATCTTTACCCTCGTTAATGTATATAGAGAGTAGAATAGGAATTCTTCAAAAAATGAAGGAATTGGTGAATAGAGACTCGAAAGATTCATGAACCTCCACTTGTGATATCAGTTCCTACATGTCTGATATATTTCATATAAAAGGTTCTTTTTTTTTCCTTTTTAGTTTTATAACTTTATATGAATCTAAATTATGTATCAGGACTTAGGGCACAACCTAAAAAACATCATGACTTTGCCGTAACCCGTAGTAGGGCTTGAGGTATGACTTTGTCGCAACATCATGCCTCATGTCATTTACAACCTTCATAGCAATCCCCCCTCTTTCTTGAATCCTCTTGAGCTAGTGGCTCCATTTTAAGTCTCTCCCCGCCCCTGTATCTATTCCAATGCATCTTCAACGCATTTCATCATTGTAAATCTGTCTCTAAAGCTGCATACACACACATAAAGACAATAACCGAGGAAGAAAGAGATCCACTAGAATTATGTAGTGTTTTTTTCTTTCTTATTTTTTGTTTAGATGTAATTCTCTTCACACATCTTCAACTTTTGTTTCGTTTTTTAAAAGCATAACAATATATTAAACAAAATCCAACACAAATTTATCTTTGATTTATTATTTTTGGATTTACTCCATTTTTTGGGTTCATTCCCTCCCATTCGCACCATTTTGGATTGTTCCATTTGTTGTCCCTTTGCTTCTTTTTATTTTTAAGCACCTACTTGGGTTATGTGTCAAAAAACGTATGAATGAAGTTAAGAATCCAAGAAAAGGGTTAGAAATTTAGCTAGCAACAACCCTCGTATATAGCATTAGAAGTTTAGAACCACTCTTATCAAAACGATACCTGAATCTCACCACATTGGTTATTTAAGATTCGGGAGGGCATCAATGTCACGAATCAAAGAATTTATATTCAACTCTCCTGTATTTGATTGATTTTTTTGGACTCAACTTAATTTTAATAGTCTCTTTCATACCAACAATATTTTTTACAAAATTAGTGATGTCAAGATGTAGTTGTGGTTATTAAGTATTAACAAAGTATGCTTTTCGATTGAAAAGAATTTCAATTGATCTTTCTTGCTTGGTAAGTTGCTTAACAATATTCACTATGTTCCGCCACACCGATTTTCGCCCACCACCTTTTACTCGATAAGTGCTTAACAATAATCCAATTTCATGGTTTAGAAGTCAAAAAACAAAGGAAATATCTTTTGTTGGTAAGCAATTTAAGAGTGATCATTGAGATAAAAAGACCAAATCTACAAAGATTTATTAATGATAGTAATTATCATTAAAATAAACGAATTACATGGACATTTTTTTATACCTTTTGATATACAATAAAGGCTAAAACGGTAATTTATTCTTATATATAAACTTATTACCAAAATATTTGAGATGTTGATAGAAGTCGACCAACGACCATAAGTCTAAACACGAGGGACACATGACATGTGTTATTGGTCTTTTGTGCACTTTTTCACCTTCATTTCACATGGATTCATCAATTAACAAATTATTAATAAAAAGAAAATTAAGATATATTGTAATATATTTGAAGAAATTAAAAGGAAAGTTAAATTATTTTATCAGATCTTTTTACAATCTATAAACATAGGGTTTGATGACAAAAAATTAGATTCGAACAACCATTTACTCGTTATTTTCTAATCATAAATACAAATCGCTTTCTACAAGTTTTCCATTCTTTTAGTAATATGAAAATGCAGAAGGGAACTTGTCAAGAGCAGATAACACCTCTTTCATAGAGGGTCTCTTTTGTGGGACTGGTGATATACAACTATAAGCTATTCTTAACAATGCCAACAATGCCTCTTCCTTGCCCTCCATTTCACCCCGGATTGCCACATCCACCATCCGTAATACCTTTTTCTTCTCTTCCACTGCCAACGTGGAGCTCCATGTCATGCTCGCAGGCCCAAACTCGTCAGACACTATAACCTTTCCCGTTAGAAGTTCAAGCAACACCACACCATACGAGTACACATCCCACTTTGGGTTCGGCTTCAGGCTCCGGAGCGACTCCGGGGCATAATACGGGGAAATGCAGCCCATGGCGCTCGGACTAGGGCTTAGGTTCGACCCAATCATGATCTCAGGAAAGCTGTCGCGAGAGACGTTCGACCTCTTGCTGCCAAAGTTTCGAGTCGATCCACCGACCTTGCAACTCTGATCGCCTACCACCAGTCTCTCGAGCCCAAAGTCTCCAATCTTGGGCTCCATGTCGGATCCTAACAAAATGTTACTGGGCTTTAGATTTCCATGTACTTGCTTCTTCTCATGGATGTATACCAGCCCACGAGCCGTGCCAATCGCTATCTTGAGACGCAATTCCCACGGCAACGGGCAAGGCGATGATCCAACTTTCCCTGCCAAAAGTACAAGTCAAGAAAGCATGTTAGAGTCATTGAACACTATAACAAAAGTGTAACATTTAATTTGATACAAATAAGTTACTTAATTAGTTGAAAAGTTAATAAAATTTTGTGGGCCCACTATCTTTATTGCTATCATACGCCATGGGCTAGAAGTAAACTAATGAGACCAGGCGCTAGGTGACAATTGACTTGCAGTGCATTAATAAAACCATGGGTTTAGTTACAACTACTCCAACCTCGGTCCCAGTTAACAGCTCATTTTAGCAGATAGTATGGTTGGATTGCTACATTGCGCATGTGCGTGTAGATTTTAGTGTGTTGGAGAATTTAGAGAAAATATAAAATAATGAATATTATTATTTTAATTTAAGTGTCATTAGAATAGAATAATAAGAACTTATATTCTCTAAATCTTAATTTTCTTAAACTAATCACAATTAAATTCCAAAACTTGCCAGATAATCTAAGTTAGTATCTCATAATCAGAAATAGAAGAAAATAATTTCAGCCAAATTAGTTTAAAATAAATCAATTTAACCTTTAAGGTTAATTTGATTACTTTTGTCTTAAAAAAAGGAATACTTTATTTATAAAGTCAAATTAACTAAAAACAAAATAAAAAATGTAATATAACAAAAAAAATATTAAGCAAACAAGTGAAATAAAATCCTCCAAAATTTATTAAAACACTACTTTAGGCTGTGTTTAGCAAAGTAGCTAATATGCTATTTGTTGATTTTAAATAAAATTAGCTTATCAATATATAAAATGATCAAAAATGGTATATTTGGGATATTAATATTTAATATCAATAAGAGTACAATTGGAAAAGGTTAACAAAAACTCCCAAAACACTACTCGAGAATAACGTTTTACTGAGCTAGCTTATGGTCCATCTAAGCACGTATTAGCTAGCTTATAATAAGCTAACTTATTTTAGTCTAGCTTACGATCTAAGTAATTATAAAGAGTCTAGCTTACAAGCTAGTTAATGATAATTAACCAAAAATATTTTCAATAAGTTTCAAAATAAATTCAATTATTGTTACAAAAAATAGCCTAAAAATGGATAAAATTATAGAAAATACCATAAGAGGTCAATCCATCCTGACTCAAACTAAATTACACATTTTGATTCGTTAAAAAACTGTCCATTTAATATATAATATATTATACATACCCGATTTTTTGTTAAAATATCATAAAATAAATTTCTAGCAAATTTTGGGTTTATAAAAAAGAGAGAAAAATGACTCACTATAACGTGCATTGGCTAAGCTGCCATAGGGAACGTAGTCGTAAATAACAAGCTTCTCATCCGCACCCCAATAAAATCCACGGATCCGAACCAGGTTCGGGTGCACCAGCTTCGCAATGACCCGAACCTGGTTCTCGAAATCCTTAAACCGCTCCAACCCGTTTTCACCGATCCGTCTGACCGCCAAAGCGGTCCCGTCCTCCAAGACCGCTTTGTAAATTATACTGGACCCAGTGGCGCCCAGTATATACGCTGACGCTTTTAGCAGCGTCTCGAGCTCGAGATCTTTCCCGCCACCGTCCACCGTCACCAACCCTTTTTTATCCGTCTCTTTTCTCGACGGGTTTTCAAGTTTTGACTTTTCGGGTAGCGGGGTCTCGCTTTCCGAGCACTCCGAGCCCGAGGTTTCGGCGGATGATTCCTCGGCGCCCTCGGTGCTTCTTCTCTTCATTAAGCACCCCCACGACCGCAGCCCTTTGTGCTCTTCTTCGGACGACGAACCCCAATCGAATTCCTTGTTCGAGTTCGAATTCGAATCCTTTTGACGAGTCGGAGTGACGGTTTTTCGTTTTTTCAAAATGTAGATGAAGATCACCGCGAGGATCGCGACAATCGCGATGTCTCCGAGAACGATCCCGACGATCGTGGCGGTTTTAAACTTCGACTTCGGAGACGCGCCCGAGGCGTTGGACGTATTGTCCGAACGAGAAGACGGGATGGTTTCCGGGATTCCGGCGATCGCCGGCGGGAAAGTCGGGCCGCCGCCGGAGGAGGAGACGTTCGGCCGATTCGAAGCCGAAGAAGGGACGAAACAGAGGTTCTCCAATGGCTTCCCGCAAAGCTCCGGATTTCCGGCGAAATGTCGTCCATTTTGGTTGAGAAAAACGCCGGATTCCGGTATTGCTCCGGTGAGATTGTTATACGACAAATCGATCGTCACGTTCGTCCGAAGCTTGTTCGCAAACCCCGTCGGAATCTCGCCGGAAATATTGTTATGCGAAACGTTGAAGTAATCAAGATCACCGCCGGCAAACTCTTCCGGCAACGATCCGTTGATGAAATTGCTCGAAAGATCCAAAACCCGAACCGAACCGAACCCGCCGCCAACGAGCTCGCCGGAAAAATAATTCCCCTTCAACGAAACCACCGTCAAATTACCCAAATTCTCCGGGATCTTTCCGGTTAATAAATTACCGGAGACGTTAAGAATCCGGAGACTCCGCCAAGCTCCGACGAACCCGAAAAGCTCGCCGGAGATCAAATTATTCGAAAAATCCAAAACCTCAAGCTCCGGGGCATTGTACAACGACAACGGAATGGATCCGTTGATCGAATTATTCGATAAGTTCAATTCTTGAAGGTGTTCCATTAAACCTAAATTGGCGGGAACGGAACCGACGATCGCGGAACCGGGAAGCGATAACCCGGTGACGCGATCGTCGGGTATTCGGCAAACGACGCCGTTCCACGAACACGGGGTTTGATCGGAGTAATTCCACGTGGTTAAGGCGCCGGAAGGGTCGTTAAGGACGGAGTATTTGAAAGAGAGTAGAATGATTCCGTCAATGGTGAGGGAAGAGGATGGGTGGAGGAGGAAAAGGAGGAGGAATGGGAGGTTTTTGAAGGTGGAATGGAGGTTGGCCATGGTGGTCAACGGTGGTCCACGGCGGTCAATGGGGCATCTCAGGTGGTGGTGGTGGAAAAGGTGGAGGAAGGTGTGGGATTTATGAGTAGAAGGAGGAGAAGGGCATGTGAGGGTGGTGAGTGTTATTAAGTAAGAGTGAGAGAAAGGGAATGTACTTTATAGTTAAGACACCTTTTTGGGAAGTGTATGAGAATGAAAAATGGACCAAAGTAGCCCCCATTTTGTTTTAACAAATTCACCTTCCTTAGCTACTTATTTTTTGTTTTGTTACCCTGGGTGGCCGACTAATCTTTGGACGACTACTTGCTTTGTGTACGTAGATGAACCTTCACGATAACAATAGGGGATTTTGCTGTTTCTAGGATTCGAACTTGAGACTTTCATATATTTCCACTATTTGAAGAACAAGCATTTACGATTAGGTCACCGCTATTGTGGTTCTAGCCATTCTTTTCAACTTATTCTTGTTTAAGATGAATATATTAAATTATCTTTATTTGATGGTTATGTTATATTTTTTCTATAATAAAAATACTAAAAGTTAAAATTTTAAAAAAAATTGCATTCAACCATAACAAATAACAATTACTCTATTTTAATCGTTCTAGCATTAGTTATATACATTCAATAAAAATATTATTTTTCTCTTTTAGATATATAATTTTAGTAGATATTATTGGTGGAAAATAAATAAAATACAATTTCTCTTTCTTATATAAAGTTGGTTTTTAAAGATTTCTTTATATTTAGATATTTTTACAATTTTACACTCTTGGTGCAGAGATCTTCTCAAATGAGACATTTTTTTTTGTTATAACATAGCTAATGGAATTTTCATGACGATTCATATTTACATAAAGAATTTGTGTAACAACTTACAAAAATACTTAAGAAATTCGTGTAAACTCTAGCTAAAATATAATTCGTTTCAAAAATAGCTAAAAAGTGAAGTTGTTTGAAAGGATTGAATATTTTAGTGAATTTCCTCTAAGAAGCATCTTCGATCATGCTACCTACATGGCTATGTTAAATTACCGTAGGATGAAAAGATTGGATAATTTATTATTTTTTTCTTTGTAGATGCAAAAAATGTTAATCAAATGTGTGTCTTGCTAATTGTCTTTAGAGTAAATTACGATTTCCTCTCTGACTTTTGAATTGTTGAAGCAAGAACGTTAAGCTAGAGTCGAAGCACCAAAGGGAGAATTGGGAATTTTTCTGTTAGGAGATAAAGGTGTTTTACATTGGCGATATAGAATTCGACTACCGGGGTTTATTAATTTGCAAATTAATCCTCAGTTAGTTAAAAAAAATGAAATTGGTTGATAATATGACGATACTAGGTAGTATAGATATCATTTCCTCTCTGATAAAAACGTAGAACCAAGTTTTCTATGGATATATCGACAAAAACAGATTGAATGAAATGAAATACAGAGAGATTATTAGAAACAGAAAAGAAAAACAACGAAGAAAACTAAGAACGATAAAAAATTCAAACGACTCTCATGTATTACCTCTTAAGGGTGTACGGCTGAGTTTTTTGAATTACCAAAGATGAATAGTTGCCCTAATTACACATTTAACTCCTATTTATACATCTGAAAATGGACTCTAAGCCCAAGCCCCTTACATTTTAATTCCCAAGCCCATTACAACACAATTCAAACAAGTATACAAATTTTGCTTACATTTATAAAACTTTAACATTTTTAGCCTAAAACTAAGCTAACAATCTCCCCCTAAGTTTTATAAATGTAGCATGTTCTTTGAATCTTCTTTCCCAACATCAGAGGATAATAGCAGAGCTTCGAGGTTATCCCATTAGAGAATTGCACCACAGGGGTTCTGTGACTTTCGTCAGAAGCTCTGTAGAATTTGACTTGCATTAACCTTCAAAGCTTTACCATCAGAAACATGTGTCCACAGAGTTCTTGTATTCGAATGCATAGGTTCATCCTTTGCAAAACTTTTCAGCAGGAACAGGCAGTGAGCAGATAATTGGTGTAGCTATGCTTGTAGCAAGTTGAGCAGAATGGCAAAACAATCATCTTATAACTTTGAATGCATCAGAGACTCTATGATGTTCTACGGAGTCTCTGAGATGATCGACAGAAGCTCTGTGACATTTGACTTGTGCGAATATCTGAATCTTCATCATCTGAGTTCATAAGATTACAGAGGCTCCGTGATACTTTACTTTGTCCGGATCTTCATCTCCTGAAAATCGTATGAATGACGAACTCCCCCTCGACTTGTGCTATGTGATTTTTTCACTTGTCAAGAAGCATTGCTCTTTCGACTTTTGCCTCAACTGACTGCATCCCAAGCAAATCAGCGTGAATGACAGAGGTTCTACTTCCTGTAGAGTTTAGACTTAGCAGATAAATAAGTGTTGGATCTTCGATTCTTCATATTGGACAAAGGGAATAGAAGAGAGTCTCTTTCCCAGCTCTGTAGACAAGCGTCCCGTCCAGTGAAGTCTTCAGATTCTCTCTATATCTCAACAGAGGGCAGAGAAATAGGAGTGTCGTTCATGCTGAATTAATTAGGAAATTTTTGTGGACTTTTAAGAGCTCTGTTGGGAAGGTTGACATGGTGTTGTATTTTAAATGCGGCTGGGTTCAGAGAGGTAGGCATGGAGGTTCTGTTGAATGAGTGGTTTTTGTCGGCATGAAGTACATGGAAACTCAGTGTTCGAGACAGAACTGGGTCCTCTGTGGATTTGTTGGATATGGTCTTTCAGAAAAATCTTATAGATTTGAGAAACATCTGAAGACCGAAATTGGGTTCAAAGGTAAGACCAGGATAGAGGTTCTGTGGATCAAAAAGGATAGGTCGAATAAGATCGAACAGAGTCTCTGTGAAGAAAGACAGAGATTTAACTTTTGTAGGATCTTTTCAATAAGTTATAGACAGTGAGCAGAGAGTTCGGGAGCTATGTCTATACTAGGTTAATTAGACCAAAAAGTTATCTCAACGTTAAAAAGAAAATGGACAGAGACTCCGTGGTGGTTGCAGAGGCTTATGAGAACAACTGACAGAGGTTCTGACAAGTCCATCACATGGCCTCTCTTTTGATAGAGACTGTAAGAGCAAGCGAGCAAGAGGCTCTATAAGGACTGCCAGAGGCTCTGTGGTTCACGTGCCTCTGAGGTTGGTCCTAGACAAATTTGACACTTAAGAATAGGTGGTGACACTCATTTGGGGTTAACCACGCTATTGACTCTGAGAGACCAACCTTAATATCCCTGTTGAGGGATAGACCACCTTGTGTGATATCCTTTTTGAAGATCACACAGAATCAGAATCTGGAAAAACTCTGATATGAACAATTTTATCAACATCTAAAACTCAAGAACACGTTGAAGAACGATAAACGAAATCCCTAAATCCAAAACCAACAGTCTTCGAAGAAACAAATTTCGAAGACGAAACTGTTTGAAGAACGGACTCAGAAATGAAATGAAACATAGCGAAACACCAAATTTCCAGAAAATTTTCCACGAAAACTTGTTCTAAAGGATCAAAAACAGATACTTTTGATCTGTTCCCGCTCTGATACCAATTGATAAAAACGTAGAACCAAGTTTTCTATGGATATATCGACAAAAACAGATTGAATGAAATGAAATACAGAGAGATTATTAGAAACAGAAAAGAAAAACAACGAAGAAAACTAAGAACAATCAAAAATTCAAACGACTCTCATGTATTACCTCTTAAGGGTGTACGACTGAGTTTTTTGAATTACCAAAGATGAATAGTTGCCCTAATTACACATTTAACTCCTATTTATACATCTGAAAATGGACTCTAAGCCCAAGCCCCTTACATTTTAATTCCCAAGCCCATTACAACACAATTCAAACAAGTATACAAATTTTGCTTACATTTATAAAACTTTAACATTTTTAGCCTAAAACTAAGCTAACACTCTCCCATTGAGCGATAACTTTCAATAAACCATCTCTCTCTTTTGGAAAGCAGGTGCTGGTCTGCTTTGGAGATCCTACACAAGTTCACAAATCCTCAAAAGCTTCGCGGGGGACACGACGTCCAATCGTAGCTTGAATTCAGTATTTTGGAGTACACTCGAGGTCACTTCCCTATTTCCAAAGGAAGGAAGAAAAGAGGAAAGCTCCCTTTCTATTTCCTCTGTTGTTGGTCCCGACATGAACAGAGTTAAGTCCAAATCAAGTTGGGCATTTGAGGAATCCTTCTCTCATATACATTCTGCATATTCGACCAACCACTCAGAGTAAAGGTAAAGAAGACAACACATAGTGGAAATGATCCAAGTTATCCCAGGTACCCATGAATTCCTACATGTATTGGAAATGCCATAAAGCGCGAACCAAGATCCGTGATACGAAAACCAAAAGCAAGACAAGTAGTAACAAGAGATCATCGTGGATGTTTTCATGGTTTGTTAAAATTATGATTTTCATCTTTATGGTTTAGTAATTGCTTTTTTAACCCCAATAATTAATTTATATTTTTAAGTACAAGGACCAAAATAGTAAACAATTGTAAACCACAAGGACCAAAACAACAATAAATTATATATCATAAGAACGAAAGTAGCAATGATTTACAAACTATAGGACCATAGGAATGAAAATCGAAAATATTAAATTACCACAAGAACGAAAAATTATATTTACTCTCTTTTATCCTTTTATATTTATGAATATTTGATAACAACTTAATGGTGCACTAAAATTTGTGAGCATGTAAATCTCCAAAAACAAACAACTTTTAGAAAATTCTATTGATTTGATTTAAGAGTGTATATTTATGGCATCGTGATGTATATCTGATAGTTGCTCGATGATTGCATAGACATCAAAATTTTACTAGCATGTAGATCTCAAAACAATTTAAGAAAAAAACATGTGTCGGATCTCAGCGAAAATTATTTCTCATGTTTGTTACACACTTCTTATACACCACATGCATGATAAAACTCCACAACTAGTTGATAGTTGCTTGATTAATGTCCACATTTCTTAGCATACAGATCATGAAAAAACAAGCAATATAAAAGAAATTATAAAAACCCATATGAACTCACAATATATACCCACTAAGTCTAGGATGGTTGCTTTACAAAAACCCTAAAAAATGTTTGCAGCTTTAAAGAAAATAAAGGTGAAAAGTTAAGGCATCATGATTCTTAATGTTATATATTTGATAACTACTTGATGATTGATTGGTTGATTTTCAGATGCAACTTTAATAATAATCTTAATCCAAGTTATGAGTGAAATTATGATCTCAAAATTGTTACACAACATATACTCCATGTTTGCTAAATGAGGAACAAAGTTTTCCAACATGTAAATCTCCAAAGGAAAATACTTCAAAAAAATCATTTTAATTTGAGTTATGAGTTACAAAGTTATGGCAGTAAGATTATTACATGACATTTTATTAAATATACAAAATATTTTAATGTTATGTGGAATTTTAATAGTGTAATCAATGTTGTTATATCTAAAAGGAAATGAAAATTACGTTTTTCATCAGTGTACTTGTTAAAAATTGCTAACTTCATTCCTACGGTTTTGAAATTGTGGTTTTCATTCACAGATTTGCAATTCATTTGCTATTTTCCTCTCTAACACTAACTCCTACCTTCATTATGTATGAAGAGCAAAAACAACAAGATTTGTCTATCATAAAATGAAAACAACAATAATTTGTAAAGCATAAAAACGAAAACAATAATGAAAACCATTGTTTAAAAAAAACACATAAAAAATATAGAAATTTTCAACACAATAATAGAAACAAAAATGTAATTTACCTTATTCAAAATAAAAAATCTATTAATATTAAATAATAATATTTTTAGAAAACTGAAATTCTTCCTTTTAATATAATTTTTTGGAGATGTTATTGCATGCCCCATACAATAAATACTTTCATGAGTACATGGATTGTAGGGAATAGCATATTTGGTAGGTGGTGGTGACACATGCATTGTAAGATATGTTACAAAAACCATCTCATCATACAATTGATTTTATATCATATATATGTTTGTACTTCCTAAAGTATCCCTCCTACTTACCTTAAAATGGTGTTTTTTCCTTTATGTGTTAAATGCTATCATGTGTAAACACTAAATGGCCTCTAGTTCTAAATAAAATTTAGGAATTTTTGGAAGTGGAATTGACAAAAATAACCATTGATAAATTTTATATTTGTTGGATCATAATTTAGAGAGCTATGATTTAAATATCCCATTTGTACTATATTAACAAGTTATACAAAGAATAACATTCCAGCTTTTAACCTAAATAAAAAGGAAAAGGTTAAGGGAAGAGTTGAACTTGAACTATATTGAAATACCGAAAGGCAAACGTTGTATGGTCAATAAATGAAAGCGGAGGGCTTACAGATAACTATTCAAAACCTTCGGTTTCAAAGTGGAGGGCTTATAGATAACATTTCAAGGCCACTAGAGTCATAACTAGGATCTGGATGGAATTATTGTTGATAAAATTGATGATTGTAGTTGCAATAGGATATTTTAATGATTGTAATGATAAAGTGAGTATGATATAGAACTGCAATAAAAGAATATTGTTGTATTGCTATGTTGTTATATAAGAATGATGGCGTTGTATAATCTAACTATCAATAATTGATGATAACTAACCACTTGGGATATGACGAGCTAGTTAAGAGCGAAAGGGATGTAGTGGAAAACCTCGTCTATTTAGGGTGCGTTTGGTGTACTGGACAGGGTGGGACAGGACAGGACAGGACAGTCCTGTCCTGCGTTTGGCGCGCCCCAACCTTGGACTAACTAGAACACAGTAGCACAAGACATGGGACAAGTGTGTCCACCCCCTTACCCATGGAACTAAGTGGAACAAGGAACTTAATGACCAAAATACCCCTAAAATAAGAAACCTAATTAAATATCCCTTCTTTTTTCTTCAACCGCTTTCTCCCAAACTCCATCTCCTCTTCAATTTCACGACCTCGGATCTACCTCCCTCTCCGGCGATGTCCGGCGACCTGTGGCTGTTACTTCCGGCGACCTCCGCCTCCCTCTACGGCGATGTCCGGCGACCTGCGGTTGCTACCTCCGGCGACGTCCGACGACCTCCGCCTCCCTCTCCGACGATGTCCGGCGACCTGCGGCTGCTACCTCTCCGGCGACGTCCGACGTCCGGCGGCCTCCGCCTCCCTCTCCGACGATGTCCGGCGACGTGCGGCTGCTACCTCCGCCGACGTCCGACGTCCGGCGGCCTCCGCCTCCCTCTCCGGCGATGTCCCGCGACTTGCGGCTGCTACCTCCGGCGACGTCCGACGTCCGGCGGCCTCCGCCTCCCTCTCCGGCGACTTGCGGCTGCTACCTCCGGCGACGTCCGACGTCCGGCGGCCTCCGCCTCCCTCTCCGGCGATGTCCGGCGACTTGCGGCTGCTACCTCCGGCGACGTCCGACGTCCGGCGGCCTTCGCCTCCCTCTCCGACGATGTCCGGCGACTTGCGGCTGCTACCTCCGGCGACGTCCGACGTCCGGCTGCCTCCGCCTCCCTCTCCGGCGATGTCCGGCGACCCGTGACTGCTACTTCCGGCGACAACTTATAGACTTTATCAATAAAACAGTATTATAAGGTTTTAAATTCTTTGTTATTATGCATTAAATTGATTATTTATTAATAAAACAGTACACCGCTCATTAGGGGTAAACTGGTCATTTTAACATGTTCTGGCTTGTCCTGTCCTATGTTGTTCTAGCTTACCAAACGCTGGACACCTGTCCTGTCCTGTTCTGTCCTGTTCTGTCCTGTTCTGTCCTGTCCTGTCCTGTCCCGTCTGCGTACCAAACGCACCCTTAGTGTTTGAATCAAAATCCGGCCAAAATCTTTGTGCCATGAAGGTTCACCTCCGATGACTCCTGTCCATTTATAATAATCCAACAGATTAGTTGTCGGTGTGCATAAGCAAATCCGAAAAAACCATGTTCACCTAAAAAATAGCCATGATAATTACTTTATAAAACATGTTTCATATATATAATATATCTACTGGATCTTATTGATAAAAAAATTCTCCATATTTGGGGACCAGAAAGATGGATATAAAGTTTGAGACTAGCTTTTCAAAATCCACACACTAAAGTTCAATGCTAGCACTTTCAACAGATTTTATTATTTTTTTTGTTAAAAACAGAAATAAAAGTCAAATATTATTACATATAATTGAACAATTAATTTTTAAATAGTACTCTACAATACTACAACCAATATATATATATATATATATATATCTTATTCTTCTGAAAACTTTATAAAAATTGTAAATAATGTAAACAAATATTCATGAAAATGATAAGCGTTTATTTATTATGATTTTAAATTTTATGAAAAATGATTAAAGTTCATTGGGATGGATTTATAAGTTTTACAAATTTTATAAGGTTACAAAGAATACACCTTTTGCATAAATAAATAAAAATTTGTACAATAGAATTATCTATGGACAACTACTAATTCAAGACATATTGAAACCGATAAACAATTTGATTTGATTCGATTGAAAGGTGTCTTGAATGATAAAAACAAAATATAGCAAAGAAATTCGACTATTAGTCTATATAACAATCAACCAAGAAAGGAAAATTTGGTTTTTATGCAGGTTTAAGTGTTTTTCTGTTAAAAAAATAAAAACCAATTAATTATATTTTATATACTTCAAAATTTATTTTTTGAGATTTTCTTTATTTTTCAAATACGAATACTATTTTTCATATATCTCATATTTCTTGGTTTGGATAAGTTTTTGAAGATTCAGCAAAAAAAAAAAAGTATGGGATCATTTAACAAACAACTAGCGTATAACTGTTTATTAAGAGTAGTCACTGGCTCACTGCCATAACATATTTTGTCGGGTTTCATTTTTGGTCATCAAAATGGATTGTGGTATCTTTTGCCGTCATGTAAGCATGTATCGAAGAAAAGTTTCTTCTTTACTTATTGAGTAACAATCTTCCTCTTTTTTTACCATGTAAAATTATCGGTCCTTGTCATACTTGCTGGTAAAGTATGTGTGACACTCGGTAAACGACTAAATGTTTAGCACGTAAAAAAGGTTTGCTAAATGACCATCAAATTACAACATAAAAAAAAAGCAAAATAAACCTAACAGTTTCTTTTATTTTGAACATTCCGATGCAGATGGGTTAAGCATCAACCATTTCATTATTTGTAAACAAACAACTTTATATCAATCTTTTTAGGCTATCATCAGTACCCAATCCTCCCAACCTTGCTGTCACATCAGGTTTTCTCCAACCTTTCCATTAACCATGTGGAACCCTCTCTATTTAGTACCCAACCCTTCCAACCTTCTCACATCCCCCACACACAACACACACAACCCTCTCTGATTATCATCGGCTTCACCAACCCGTTTTCACCTTCAACCCGCCAATCCTGCTGGCTTCGTAGCGGTACCCGCTGAGCCCGACGGGTTTGAAGCCGCTCAACCCAGCCCCGCGTTACGCATAGCCTTAGACGTTATCAAATCTTGTTATAGGATATATTAGTACCTTGCAAAACTCCATAAAACAATTACGATATTCATGAAAAATTATCTATCATTCATTTCCATTGAAATATTTAAGGAAAATGTTAGAATTTATTTACTATGGTTATTGTTTTAGATTATAAAAATAATTGAAATGTTTATATACATTAGCTTAATTGGATGAATGATTAAGTTATGTTTGTCTTGTTTGTAACATTTATAAAATTTGTATATAATTTCGTAGTTTAACAAAAGAAAAATATGAAATGTCATGATTATAATAAAAAAGTAGAAAACGCACAAACCCGTCCGTCTATTGCAATGAGTATGCCTGTCTTGTAATGGAGAAAAATCCCTTTTGATTACTTTTAAAATCCTTTGAATTATTCTTTCTCAAATCATTTCAATCGACATAAATATAATAGAGAAAGAAAACAAATAACATATTTTCAATTTTCAACGCTTGATCATAATATGAAAACTACGGGTAGGGGTTCTTAGAAAAATAGTCACGGGCTGCGTATCTCTGGTTTTATTTTCATTGTATATCAGGCGTTTTATACGAAGTTTTGATAAAAAATGTTCCGTTAAGTTATGGGTATTTTGGTCTTTTTAACTATCTCGGCCAGTTTCCTTCTACAATCACCTTTGTTAGTCACTTTCCTTTTTCAGTCATCTTCTCTAACCGCTTACTTCTCTGACCACACACTTTGAAACATATTTACATAACAGATTAAACTCTAATTGCCAAAAATCAACCCACATCCAAACCTAATCATCAACAATCAACGCAAATCCAAACCTAATTAATCCCCAAAATTCAAACTATAATGACCAACACTCAACCATAATTCAAATTATATTCACCCAAACTTAGCCCAAATCCAAACTTAATAACCAAAACAAAAAATAGTATTGAAAAAAGAACAAAATCTTGAATTAATTCAAATGGTCCATCATCCATGTATAAACAAAAAATGAGAACAAAACGCAAATTTCATGAAAAAATCGAGTTACAAGGGTCCTTATACTAACTTTTTAGAGTTGTGGCATGGAGGGATGTGAAATCATATAGAAAATCAGATTTTTAACCCAAGCCCAAAAGAATCCCAACCTAAACCCTAGCCGACCGGTTTTTTGTCTTAACCAGTTATAAACCTAACCTAACCGGTTTGATGTAGTATTGATTTAGAGGTCCAAAACTGGTTTTATGTTTGCTCGTTTTTTTAACCAATTTTAAAATAACTGGTTATTAAACCGGTTAGGTTATTTAACCGGACATGTGCATCTCTAGTTACAAGTGTGGCAGAGATTTCAAAACGAGGGAGGTGAAGAGGTGATGGGAAACAGGGGGAAAATAAGAGAGGAAGCCCAAGATCCAAGGAAGGTACGAGTCACGGTCTTAGGGAGGGTCATGTGGATTCTTTGAAGAGGAAGACGGATTGGCTCGCTCTTTATATCTAGTGTACATATACATATAAATAATACAACACATAGGTGATTTCATTTGCAAAACATCTCATTAGTACAAACTTTGCAAACATATTCTTATAATAGATTTTGTAGATCAAGGCCAATATCATTTTCATGTATTTTTATTAGTAAAAAATTATTAAATACGATTATTAAATGAAACGAGGGGAAGGTGGTAAAAAAGCTCCTATTTTTTCCCCAGTTATCTAGTTTATTTCCCAAGAAACCTAAAAATATAAAAAGAAACTCATGATTTTATTGTTTCGTGAATAAAAAACTCATGATCTCTTAGTTTTGTGAATAAAAAACTCATGATTTCAATAGTGAAATACTCATAATTTCAAAAACAAAAAAACTTTTGATTTGATAGTTTCATGGTTCCATAAGGGTAAAGGAATTAGTCACTTTCACCCCTTTTGCTACATCAGTTTTTTACTTTATCTCTTTTTCATCATTCTAACCTTTAAAACCCCCTGTAGTACTCATCACAAAGAAAAAAAGATGAGAAACATAGACACAAAAGAGAGGGAAACACACAAAAAAGGGATTCCCCCGTAGGATGGCCAACCCAACGGGGTTGAAAATGTTGACTCCGAAGGGGTTGGTGATGGTGTTCCCCCTTCATTCCGTTATCACATCACCATTACCCTGCTATAAGTGATGCTCCCATTCCCTAACCCTAAATGAAGAAACCATGATTTCATGAGAGAAAAAAAGTTCACGATTTTATGTTTTATAGGAACGGTTTCAAGATTTCATTTATACGTATGTATACTTAAAATTTTTAATAAGAAAAGATAATTGTAGAATATTGAAAATGCCTTAGAATTAATGGAAACAAGCCCTAAATCGAAGATAAGTGACAAATTGAACCTGAAGTCGGTCGAACAACGAAATAGAATATCAAAATCAAGAGATATCTAAGAGAAATCATGAAATTATAGAACTCTTGCAGGCTAATTCGAAGAGGAATGGAGGTGAAATCTATGAAATCGTAGGGCTTGTAAATTGGAAGAAAATCAGAAGTCTGGAACTGTCCGTCTGAAGATATATTAATATCCAATTTTGAATTTATTGAAAATAGAAAATGATGAGGGTAAAAATTTTACCCTTGTAACTAACTTTATTTACGCACTTTTTCCCACTTTAACACGTTTATTTTATCAAAATTTAGTTATATTTCGATACATGCATATCTTTTTGTTGTGTTTACATTCATATATATAATTCTCATATTTTTTTTCTTTTTGTCACAAAAAGCTCATGTTAGTTTATATGTTTTCAGGAGATCGATGTCATGGGCCAAATTTTGTGGATAACTCGTTTTGGATGGGCCGGATGATCAAGACTCGAGGAAGGATCGGAGCACGACGATGGGCTGCTCACACTCGGCTGTTGGGCCGAGCCCCACGGCTGTTGGGCCAAAGCCCATTCATGATCTTGAACTCAATTTTGGTTTTTTAGCCCATGGCCCATGAACAATTTCTCTATATATATGCTTATGTATGTAGCTAGAAAGGAGGATATATGTAACCCTTTCAATCTCCTAAGTTCCAACCCCATCCCCATCTTTGTATATGGTTCTCGGTCCTATCACAAGGAGCCGAGACCAAGACTAGCTAGCTTACTTTCAAACCCCGCGATACACTAGTTCTAAGGTCGGATTTTCTCGTAACGAGACCAAACGTTCTCTTGAAGCACTTGGTTTATTTTGGCTTTCGGGTGTGGTTTCATGCTTTTGTACACCCGAAAGTAGTACCAAGTGTTTGGCATTTTACCGACTAGTTTAATCTACATATCTCTTAGTTCGTCTTGAATTTTTACGTCTTTGTGTTCATATATATATATATATATATATATATAAGTATCTATGAATGTTTGATACATGTTTACATCTATATATATCTATGAATAGTTAACTAACATCTAACAGCTTCTTTTATAAATAGTGTTTACTTACGCGCTCGTAAATTCAACTGGTCATTTCTCCAGTTTTCATTATACTATATGCTTTAATTTTCACTGGTCACTTCCAGTAACCGTATCTTATCAACCGTTTTTATTGCA
Organism: Centaurea solstitialis; assembly: GCA_030169165.1. Classification (NCBI taxonomy): domain Eukaryota; kingdom Viridiplantae; phylum Streptophyta; class Magnoliopsida; order Asterales; family Asteraceae; genus Centaurea; species Centaurea solstitialis. The sequence goes on along the minus strand of CM058040.1, from coordinate 5,068,119 downwards.
ATTTATAATTATCCTTGTGATACTAACGTTTTCTTATTAGTTTAAAAATTAGTCGTAAAATGCACCCAAGAATGATAGGTTAATTTCATAGCTTGGGGTGTAAGGTTCGCGGTAGGATTTTAATATGGTAAAATGGGAAAACAAATCTCGTATATAAAACTAAATTTTTATCACCCTAAGTTTAAAGCCTCATTAAAGAATACCTTTGGATTATTACTAGTTATTTGGATATATGAAAATGTGGTATCTTTTCAGAAGTTACTAAAATGTTATTTTGGGGATATATGAGTGGGTGACAACACTCGTTGCTATTATCTCACGTCTTTAGCATTTCATTAAAGAGTATATCCAAAAATTTACTAGTGATAATCCAAGGGCATGAAAATGTGTTAGTTTCTTAAGGAACTACAACTGGTATTATTCCCATCGTTGGTATCAGATATAGTATCCCATTAAAGATTATAACTTGATTATTTACTGATGAGACAATTGTATGAAAATGTGTTAATCTTTTAAGAGATTACTCAAGTGTTGATTTGTAATATATTTTGACACTTCATTAAAGATTACTTTTAACCTCATCAAGATATAATCTAGTTATATGAAAATGAGTTAGCTTTCCAAAAGTTACGTGGATATCATTTCTGCATAATTAAAGTTATTATACGATTTGCCATCCATTTCATCTATTTTTATTCCAACTAACAATCTTACACCCCTGGCTCATTTTTATAATTGTTCTCTTAAAGTAGCTCATAATCAATCAACCAACCAACCAAATACTTTTTCATCCAAACCCCATTTGAAGTTAACTTTCACAAAGACTGAATTTCGAAAGATTGTTTTCACCGCTTCCCTGTGGGATCGATATCTGGTACTTGTACCATTTTATTACTTGTTTTTGGAGAAACGACAGTAATTGGAGGTTTATACTTGGACCAAAGGTTACTAGTTTTATTTCTTTTGCACACCTGTTTTTGGCACCGCTGCCGTTCAAAGAATGAAATAATTAAAATCATAAAAGAACAGGGGGTCGTGCGAACTTATCAACAAGTTTTTGGCGCCGCTGCCGGGGAAGCAACAAAGCAATTTTTCAATTTTAGTTTTAGAGAGTAAATTTTTCTACCACCTTATTGAGAAAAGAAAAAAAAAAAGAGAAAAAAAAAAGAATTTATATATAATTATATATTTTCGAAAAAAAAAAAAAAAAAAAAAAACACAAAAAGATTTTTTAGTTTATGCAAAGAAAATCACGTGGGGAATTTTTCAATCTAGACCCCGATATCGAAAGAACTTTTAGACGTCGTAAAAGGGAGCAAAGAAATCTGCAAGCTTCTACTTCGTCTGCAATGGAAGAAGAAAACGCATTTTTAGAGGAACTGCCATTTCCTGGAAACCCACCTGATGGAAGATACAACAATGATGGTCTACCTCCACCTCTACCACCACCTCCTGGAGGTAATGGTAGAAATCGGCTGCAAGACATCCAACCACATGTGGCAGAACCACATGCTGGTCCTGTACCTATCATTCAGGAACCTGGACCACGAGTTCAGCAAGAAAATCCAGCTAATGGAATTTTACGAAATCCTCCACCACCTCTTAATAATAATCAGCACATTGAAGATGCAGAACAACACATCTTTCGTCTGGCCAATTCCAAAGATAACAGTATGATGGATTATGCCATTCCTATTGTACATCAATTGCAAACAGGAATACGTGATCCAACATGCAATGTCCCGCATTTTGAGCTAAAAACTGTAATGTTTCAGATGTTACAGAATAATGGTCAATTTGCAGGATTGTCAAAAGAAGACCCACATGCTCATCTCAGATCTTTCTTAGAAATTGCAGGATTATTTAGACTTCGAGGAATTTCTGATGACGCTTTAAAATTAAAACTTTTTCCTTTTTCATTAAGTCATCATGCCAGAGCCTGGTACTATTCTTTAAAACCAAACTCTATTTTTACATGGGACCAGATGGCTGAAGTATTTTTGAAAAAATATTTTCCACCACTGAGAAATGCTCAGTCTAGAAATGAGATCTGCACTTTCCAACAAGAAGATGATGAGACAGTTCCCACAGCCTGGGAAAGATTTAAAGAATTGTTGAGAAAATGCCCTCACCATGGCATTCCCTACTGCATTCAGCTAGAGACATTTTATAATGGCTTGAATTACCCAGCCAGACAATGCTTGATGCTACTGCAGGAGGAGCTTTTACTGCAAGTTCTTACAATGAAGGCTACAATATCCTTGAAAAGATTTCAAATAACAATGGTCACTGGGCAGACTCTCGTGCAAAACCTTTACAATTAACTGGTGTCAAGAACAATGATACTTATTCAACACTTGCTACCCAAGTACGTGATATGGCAGTGATGCTTAAAAATCTCACTACCAAGAAGCAAGTGGTGTCTGGTATTGATGCTTCTGAGGCATCCGAGTTACCTGTCCAATGTGCCTATTGTGGAGAAAATCATCTTTTTGATAATTGTCCTGGAAATCCAGAAAAAGTCAATTACATTGGAAACAATGACAAAACTGGACCTTTTTCACCAACTTACAACCCTGGATGGAGAGATCACCCACATTTAAAATGGAACAGTCCCTCCCTTAACCCACAATTACCTAGATACAAGGTCAGACTAACCAGTATCCTCAACAACAAAGACAGTCCAACTTTCAAATCAAGGGCAGTCACATTTTCAAACCAAGGACAGTCACATTTTCAAAATCAAAAGCGTGTCCATTTTCAAGATGAAGAACCACCTAGATTTCAACACACTTCACACAACCACTCACAAAATCACCAACAGACCACCTCTCCTAGATATCCACCAAGGCAAAACCAACAGGTTGAGCCTTCACTAGAAGCCATGATGAAAGGGTTTATTTCTCAAACCCAAGCATCCATTAAAAACCTTGAGACCCAAGTGGGTCAGATGGCTTTAGAAATTAGGAATAGGTCGGCTGGCTCTTTACCTAGTGACACTGAGATTCCTCAAAGACCAGGAAAAGAGCAGGTTAAAGCTGTAACTTTAAGAAATGGAAAAGACTTGAATAAGTCTGAAAAGAAGAGTCAAAATCCTGAAAAGAATTTTGCATCATCTTCTTCCACTCCAACACACACTGGCTCACCTACTCCAGCTGAGTCAGCTGTCACCTCACCTGTTCCTGACTTTCCACTTTTGTCTCCTGAGACATCTACAGGACCCCAAAGGACAGAATGGAGACCTCAGAGGAACATCAGTAAAGATGTGTCACAATCTGGTGACAGTCCCAAGATCATTAGTAACACACTTCCCATAGAGACAGATACCACTTTATCCACCACTGTGATGAAACCTGTCTCTATCACACCTTCACCATCACCATCACCTACACCTCAAAAGACTACCACTCCTACTCAAGTCCCTCTCTATATCCCATACCCTCAAAGGTTAAGGAATCAGAGAGAGGAAGCTCAATTTAAACAGTTTCTTGATGTCTTCAAACAATTGCATATCAACATACCTTTGTTGGAAGCAATTGAAAGAATGCCAAATTACACAAAGTTTTTAAAAGATATTTTGAACAAAAAGAAAAGGCTGACTGAGTATGAGACTGTAGCTCTGACTGAAGGATGTAGTGCTCTGTTAACCAAGAAAATTCCACCTAAGATGAAAGACCCAGGAAGTTTCACAATCCCTTGTTCCATAGGAGGCAAAACTATTAGGAGAGCCCTATGTGATCTAGGTGCAGGCATTAACCTTATGCCTTTGTCTGTCTTTACTACCCTAGGAATAGGTGAAGCAAGACCAACCACTATATCTATTCAGTTAGCTGATAAGTCCATAGTTTGGCCTAAAGGCAAGATTGAGGATGTTTTGGTGCAAGTAGATAAATTTATTTTTTCCTGCAGACTTTATCATCCTAGATTGTGAAGTAGATCAAGAAGTCCCTATCATTTTAGGAAGGCCCTTTCTAGCAACAGGAAGAACACTGATAGATGTCCAGAAGGGTGAGTTGACCATGAGAGTCCATGACCAAAGAGTGACTTTTAATGTGTTAGATTCCCTTAAATACCCTGATGAGAGAGAAGAGTGCTCCACCTTGAGTGAAATAGAAACCTGGTGTGAGGAAAAGACTTTAGGAGAAATCTTGTGGGATGCAGACACTGATGATGAGACAGAAGATGACAGTGAGGAAGTACCCTTAGTAACTGCTGCATTTGAAGTCTTAGAGAATGAGGATAGGAAAACTCTTGTCCCATCCTTAGAGGTTGCACCAGACCTAGAAGCTAAAACAACTTCCATCCAACTTGAAATATGCCTTTTTGGGAGACTCAGGAAAATTACCTGTCATTATTTCATCTTCCTTAGAGGAAGATCAGGAAGAAAAATTAGTTCAGATGCTTAAACTTCATACCAAAGCCATAGGATGGACCATTGCTGATTTGAAGGGCATAAGCCCTACAATCTGTCAGCACAAGATCATTTTAGAAGATAAAAATTTCAACTCTGTTGAACCTCAAAGGAGACTCAAATCCAGTGATGAAAGATGTTGTCAAAAAGGAAATTCTGAAATGGTTAGATGCTGGTATCATTTATCCAATTGCCAGTAGCACATGTGTCAGTCCTGTACAATGTGTACCTAAGAAGGGTGGGGTAACTGTAATCACAAATGACAAAAATGAACTCATCCCACCAGGACAGTCACAGGTTGGAGAATCTGTATGGATTACAGAAGACTCAACAAAGGCCACTCAGAAGGACCACTTTCCTTTACCTTTATTGACCAAATGTTAGATAGGTTAGCTCGGTAAGGAATTTTATTGCTTTTTAGATGGTTATTCTGGTTACAATCAAATTGCCATAGCACCTGATGACCAGGAAAAGACCACGTTTACTTGTCCTTATGGTACCATTTGCTTTTAGAAGAATGCCTTTTGGATTATGCAATGCACCTGCCACTTTCCAGAGATGTATGATGTCTATTTTTTCTGACATGTTAGAAAACTCCATGGAAGTTTTTATGGATGATTTTTCTGTGATTGGGACATCATATGATGATTGTTTACAAAACCTGGAAAAGATTCTTAAAAGATGTGAGAAACGGATTTGGTTTTAAACTGGGAAAAATGTCATTTATGGTTAAGGAGGTATTGTGTTAGGGCATCTCATATCCAAAAGAGGCATAGAAGTAGATAGAGCAAAGTTGGAGGTAATTGAAAAATTGCCAGAACCAACCACAGTCAAGGGAATCAGAAGTTTCCTTGGCATGCAGGTTTTTACAGAAGATTTATAAAAGATTTTTCTAAAGTTTCAAAACCTCTTTGTTTATTGCTGCAACAAGACCATGCATTTGATTTTAATGAAGGAATGTAGAGTAGCTTTTAACATTTTGAAAAAGGCATTGTCACGCCCCTTAGTAGTCACACCTGACTGGTCAAAACCTTTTGAGGTTATGTGTGATGCTAGTGATTGGGCAGTTGGAGCAGTATTAGGACAAGAAAAGAAAAGATTTTTCATTCTATTTATTATGCCAGTAAAACTCTCAATAATGCTCAAATTAATTATACCACCACTGAGAAAGAATTATTAGCTGTGGTTTTTGCTTTTGAAAAATTCAGATCTTACTTATGGGAACTAAGGTTATAATTCACACTGACCATGCTGCCATCAAGTATCTTATTTCTAAAAAAGATGCAAAACCTAGGCTAATAAGGTGGATCTTGTTGTTACAAGAATTTGATTTGAGATTATTGACAGAAAAGGAAATTAAATAATCAAGTTGCAGATCATTTGTCTAGGTTAGAAAAGCAGACAAATCCAGAACCTGGTACTGACATCTGTGAGACTTTTCCAGATGAAAGATTTTTGCTAGTAAAAGCAATTTCAGTACCATGGTTTGCGATATTGTCAATTATTTAGCTTGTGGGATTATTCCTAAGGAGCTAAATAACATGCACGAAGAAAATTAATTTTTGATCCCAAAAGAATTATTTATGGGATGACCCATTTTTATTTAAAATTTGTGCAGATCAATGATCAGGAGATGTGTCCCAAAGAGGAGACCACTCAAATAATCCACCCATTGTCATTCTGGACCATGTGGAGGCATTTCAGTGGAGTAGAACAGGCTGCAAAAATTCTGCAATCTGGTTTTTTCTGGCCTACTCTTACACCAGGACTCTTACAGTTTTGCAAAAAGCTGTAATGAATGTCAGAGAAGTGGGAATATTTCTCACAGAAATGAAATGCCTTCTAAATGGAATTTTAGAAATAGAACTTATTTGACGTTTGGGGCATTGATTTTCATGGGACCATTTCCCCATCTCAAATAACTGCTCTTATATTTTGGTAGCTGTAGATTACGTGTCTAAATGGGTGGAAGCTATGGCTTGTCATTCCAATGACGCAAAAACAGTAATTAAATTTTTGCAAAAACAAATTTTTTCAAGATTTGGTACCCCACGTGCCCTGATCAGTGATGAGGGTACACATTTTATAAATAAAATGTTGGAAAACGTCTTGGAAAAATATGACATTAGGCACCGGGTGGCTACCGCTTATCACCCGCAGACCAATGGATTAGCCGAGCTATCTAATAGAGAGATAAAAGGGATCCTTGCTAAAGTGGTCAAGCCACACCGGAAGGATTGGGCATCCAAATTGGATGATGCCCTATGGGCTTATAGGACTGCCTATAAGACCCCTATAGGATGTCCCCATATAAATTGGTTTACGGAAAGGCTTGTCATTTACCTTTAGAATTGGAGTATAAGGCTTATTGGGCCATAAAAAAATTAAATATGAATTATGACGAGGCGGGAAATAAAAGATTTTTACAAATTTGTGAATTGGAGGAACTTAGGAACAACTCTTATGAAAATGCCAAGCTATTTTAAAGAAAAAACGAAAAAATGGCACGACAAAAGAATTATTCCTAAGGAACTCATAGAAGGTCAGCAGGTGCTCTTATTTAACTCTAGATTAAAATTGTTCCCAGGAAAATTAAATTCCCGATGGACTGGACCATTCACGATAGCAAAAGTTCACACCTATGGAGCTATCGAATTAATTGACCCTGAAAAGGGCACTACCTTTAAGGTTAACGGTCAACGTGTAAAACCTTTTTACACATCAGTAGGAACCGCTCGAAACGAACTAACATTCGTTTCCACATTATTACCAATCTTTAAATATAATTGATAACGAAGTTTTACTTAACCCCACGTTGTCTACGTAACTCTTTATTCTCTTTTACTCTAAATTTTCGGCCCACATTAAATTTTTCTACATTTAGGCCCACACACTATTTTGGCCCATTTCAAAAAAAAAAAAAAATGATTTTATAAAATAATACTGATTTTTTTAAAATTAAATATATTAGAAATTTTTTATTACATCAGCACATTTAATGCACTGATGAGAGATTTGGGGGCGCCGATTTTTCCTTCTCCATGCAGAAGTTCAGTAGACTGTCTTTCAATCTCCTCTATCACTCTCATTCTCTCATCTCTCACTCTCATTCTCTCATCTCCCCCCTCTCTCCTTTTCGCCGGTCAAAGAAAGAAAACAGAAAAAAACTCACCATCACCGCCGGCGACGGTAACCACCGGCGACAAGACCACCACCGTACCACCTGACACACGTACGACCTCGTACTCGCTCTGTCTCCTACAGACGACTACCACCACTTCGACACCTTCGATTTAACCCCCCCCCGTCATCTGTCGAGAAGTGACCGCGCCGGCGCCGATCATTCTCGTACCAGTGACGGCGTGACGTCGACCGTGACCCTTCTACCACCCTACGACCGCCATCACCATCATTCGACAACCACCGCCGCCACCCAAAACCCTAATCGGTCCTCCCCTTTTTTTTCCCCTTCGAAGATGAAAACCCCAATCCGCCACCCACCACCTATAAATCCAAGTGACCGATCGATGTTTTCCGACAACAAAATGACGACCTCTAAAGCAACCAACCGAAAGAAACGGAGCAGCCGCCGACGTACACGATCGGTGAACCAAACCCTCATCGTTCCCTCGGCAGTCAATCACTCGATCTCCGATCAAGCCTCGCGGACCACATCCGAGGTTGAACTTATCCCTAATATCACCTCGGACTCGATTCACGCTCTAGCCGACGCCGCGGTGATGATGGCGGCGGTTCCGGAGTCATCGAAGGGTAAGGGTAAGGAACCCGTGGGTATGGACATCGATGGACCAAAACCACCACCACCGAGACCTACATTTGACCTCAACCGTACCCCCGGTGAACCTACGGGTACGTCCCACGACGTCCCACTCACCCTTGAAGCGCTCATTGAGAACGCAAACCGAACCTTAGCCGTGAGTCTTGCGAGGTCCCAACTCGTACCACCACCATTGGCGTTAGAACAGCTACAAAGTACCCCGGCCACCCATTTTCTGTGATAAACCCTTACCCACCAACTCAACCTAATTTGATGATGCTTAACATGCACGGTATTCCTGTCCCCTACGTACCACCACCAGTAGCTTTTGACAGACCCAATCCCCACTATGTACCACCCCCCATGGTCTCTATGACACCACCATCACGTGTCACGGTTGCTAGTGCCACGCCTGTCCCGATAACATCCACACCAAGACTAAACCCCCTACCCCCGATTCGGAACGTGTACAGTCGTCGAGGCAATAACACGCGCGCCACTACCCCACCAGCCCCTAGTCCGATCTCTTGGGCACCACCTGCGGTGCCCCGCTCCAACCGTAATCCTCCAGCCTCTCGACACACTCGAGAGGAGGTACGACTCTCAACACTTTTAAGTAACGAAACCGCGTTCTTACGTTTTTCTGTTTATATAAATAAACTTGCACACTCACCAAAAGGATTCCTCGAGGACACGGTATCTCGATTATCCAATATTAAAAAGGTGATCACCGCGCACGATTGGGATATTTTATGTGCCGTACCCACTCCATATAATTTGAGTTGGGTACGAGAGTTTTATACAGAGGCGTCTATACGAAAGGAACAACAAATCCCCGTTAGGGGAATACTTGTTGATTATTCCCCCGCCTCCATTCATGCACTTTTAGGCACGCGTCCGCACACTAACTCCAAACTGGACGTTTTACGTAAAAATTTATCAAAAGATGATTTGGATGATATATTGCTAACCCTTACCATCCCCGGTTCGGATTGGTATTTCGAGGGTCACGTTAGACACTTACGCATAAAAAGCCTTACTAACGAGGCTAATGTTTGGGCCCAGTTTATCAAACATACTTTGTGTCCTACGGGTCACAATTCTAAGTTGGGTATTGATAGAATTTTAATTTTATATTGTATCGTTAAACAATACCCGTTTGATGTGGGTGTGTTAATATCCAACAACATCAAAGCAAGTTGTGTTCGGATAAATTGTAGACTTTTGTATCCTACTATTATCCACGGCTTAATGGCTAAAGCACAAGTATGGATTTTTCCAACGGACATCTTTCCAAAGGAAAAACTGGTTTTAGGTAGAAAGGTTCTAGGCAAACTTTTACGTTCTTGCTCGTCTAAGGAGACTGCTAATTCACCACCAACTCCCTATATACCCATCACTAAGGACCATGCTCACACTGAGCAATTTGTGGCTAACCCTTGTTTTAAGTTGCAGGATATCCAAGAACTCTTCCGCATGCACCACAACCACCAGCGGACCCTCAGTTGGGTTTCACGTGTCCTCTTCGAATTCCGTTCCTACGATGTGCACCGTGATAGAATCTGGCGTGATACGGTCCGAGTTTTGAACCGGGACCTGCTGTATGGTCCTGCCTGCGTACCCATCTTTACCACCGTTGGAGCCACTTCTCCAACCACCTACCCGCCGTTAGTCGGCCGTGGTTTGACATCTATTTTCTCTTTCTCTAACCTTACTTTATGTTTCCACTTCATACCACTTTCACTATATGATCTAAGTTTGAAATATCGTTCGCTTGCTTTAAATTTTCTGGCACATACACATATAAAGTTTAGGGATGCTATCCTCTTTTCAAACCGCATGGCTTCCATTGGTATAAGCCATACATTGGCGTATCTGTTGCATGATTATTTTAGCTTTGCATTAAGACACGGCTTGCACGGCTTATCCATTAAGCCACAGTTGGTTAATTGAAATGTTAAACGCAACTACCTCATGAGTGTTGGAAAATCGCACGTACCACATAAGTTGTGATACGCACGTCGCAAAATTCCATCACATACACGGGTATATGAGTCGGGCTTATTCATTAAGCCGAATGCAGCTATTAGCTTATCATGGGCCTGCCCGACTCTCGGCCCACAACAGCCCCCCCCCATAATTTAATGCATATGTAATAAGCTCTCACCACCCCCAAACTACGATTACATGTGTTGTTTGCCACCCGAATGACCATTACCCTTGGGTACGATGGATTTGGCACACGGCTGCTGTTTGGTATCCCCACAGCCGTAGCCTGCTGTTTGGTTTCATTTCACAGCCGCAGGCTGTTGTTTGGACTACAAACCATCCGTCACTACGCATTACCTTTTTCTCTTTTTTCTCACTTGACCGCTTTTTACTCATTCTCTTTTCAAACTTGTCATTTAGTAGCTTTTCATGAAAGGTGGTAACTTAACATGCATTTCACTTTCCTAAACCACTCGGTGCCCCTAAGTTGTCCCATAACACTTGCGTTTTCCCAAAGATGGCCATTACGTTCTATTTTGAATTTTACAAACACATTTGCTAGCATGGCACGTTTAGGTTAGTCTTTGAATAGTGACATGTGATCACACGTCTATCAATTCATCCAAAGAAGCTACACTCTCAACTAACTTCTTTCACCGTCTAACCTTTCTTTCACACAACTTTTTAACTTTCCTCTGATAAGCCTCACTTACTTTGCTTGAGGACAAGCAAAATTCCAAAGTTTAGGGATGGATAAAACCCCCCAAGCTAAAATACTAACCCACAATACTAACCCAAATACCAACCCAAATACTAACCCAAATTTTTTCGTTTTCTCTTTCTTTATATCTCTTTCAAACACTATTATCTAAGCCCACTCACCATAAACTCACAAAGATGAGGTATGTGGCAATTCACCAAAATAACACATGAGCCAAATCGAGCTAATGTCATACCTCAATATGAGATGATGGCAGTAAAATTGTGCCATTTTTTGCAAGATGTATAAATACAAAAGTAAAGAAAAATAACACCTCTCTCTTTAACCCTCGAGCTAACTTTGGGATGAAAGAAATAGCAAGGCTGACCATGCGTTACTTTTCACTCACTAACACTAACTGTCAAATTAGTAAGGGTGTCATGTAAAGATTTATTTTACTAGTACCATCTTCGGGAAGACAATGGTCAAATTGACAGCTTATCACTGGCAAGATAACGAACCGAGTGACAACTTTTATATAAATTCAATTCTCTTTCGTTGCTTGAGGACAAGCAACCATTCAAGTTTAGGGATGTGATGAGGGTAAAAATTTTACCCTTGTAACTAACTTTATTTACGCACTTTTTCCCACTTTAACACGTTTATTTTATCAAAATTTAGTTATATTTCGATACATGCATATCTTTTTGTTGTGTTTACATTCATATATATAATTCTCATATTTTTTTTCTTTTTGTCACAAAAAGCTCATGTTAGTTTATATGTTTTCAGGAGATCGATGTCATGGGCCAAATTTTGTGGATAACTCGTTTTGGATGGGCCGGATGATCAAGACTCGAGGAAGGATCGGAGCACGACGATGGGCTGCTCACACTCGGCTGTTGGGCCGAGCCCCACGGCTGTTGGGCCAAAGCCCATTCATGATCTTGAACTCAATTTTGGTTTTTTAGCCCATGGCCCATGAACAATTTCTCTATATATATGCTTATGTATGTAGCTAGAAAGGAGGATATATGTAACCCTTTCAATCTCCTAAGTTCCAACCCCATCCCCATCTTTGTATATGGTTCTCGGTCCTATCACAAGGAGCCGAGACCAAGACTAGCTAGCTTACTTTCAAACCCCGCGATACACTAGTTCTAAGGTCGGATTTTCTCGTAACGAGACCAAACGTTCTCTTGAAGCACTTGGTTTATTTTGGCTTTCGGGTGTGGTTTCATGCTTTTGTACACCCGAAAGTAGTACCAAGTGTTTGGCATTTTACCGACTAGTTTAATCTACATATCTCTTAGTTCGTCTTGAATTTTTACGTCTTTGTGTTCATATATATATATATATATATATATAAGTATCTATGAATGTTTGATACATGTTTACATCTATATATATCTATGAATAGTTAACTAACATCTAACAGCTTCTTTTATAAATAGTGTTTACTTACGCGCTCGTAAATTCAACTGGTCATTTCTCCAGTTTTCATTATACTATATGCTTTAATTTTCACTGGTCACTTCCAGTAACCGTATCTTATCAACCGTTTTTATTGCAATTTATAATTATCCTTGTGATACTAACGTTTTCTTATTAGTTTAAAAATTAGTCGTAAAATGCACCCAAGAATGATAGGTTAATTTCATAGCTTGGGGTGTAAGGTTCGCGGTAGGATTTTAATATGGTAAAATGGGAAAACAAATCTCGTATATAAAACTAAATTTTTATCACCCTAAGTTTAAAGCCTCATTAAAGAATACCTTTGGATTATTACTAGTTATTTGGATATATGAAAATGTGGTATCTTTTCAGAAGTTACTAAAATGTTATTTTGGGGATATATGAGTGGGTGACAACACTCGTTGCTATTATCTCACGTCTTTAGCATTTCATTAAAGAGTATATCCAAAAATTTACTAGTGATAATCCAAGGGCATGAAAATGTGTTAGTTTCTTAAGGAACTACAACTGGTATTATTCCCATCGTTGGTATCAGATATAGTATCCCATTAAAGATTATAACTTGATTATTTACTGATGAGACAATTGTATGAAAATGTGTTAATCTTTTAAGAGATTACTCAAGTGTTGATTTGTAATATATTTTGACACTTCATTAAAGATTACTTTTAACCTCATCAAGATATAATCTAGTTATATGAAAATGAGTTAGCTTTCCAAAAGTTACGTGGATATCATTTCTGCATAATTAAAGTTATTATACGATTTGCCATCCATTTCATCTATTTTTATTCCAACTAACAATCTTACACCCCTGGCTCATTTTTATAATTGTTCTCTTAAAGTAGCTCATAATCAATCAACCAACCAACCAAATACTTTTTCATCCAAACCCCATTTGAAGTTAACTTTCACAAAGACTGAATTTCGAAAGATTGTTTTCACCGCTTCCCTGTGGGATCGATATCTGGTACTTGTACCATTTTATTACTTGTTTTTGGAGAAACGACAGTAATTGGAGGTTTATACTTGGACCAAAGGTTACTAGTTTTATTTCTTTTGCACACCTGTTTTTGGCACCGCTGCCGTTCAAAGAATGAAATAATTAAAATCATAAAAGAACAGGGGGTCGTGCGAACTTATCAACAGAAAACCTTTTATTTAATTTAAAAATAAAACTATTTTATCTTACAGGGACGATTTTGAAAGCGTTGCAAAACTTCTGATCCAACTTTTAGAGACGTTTTACAAGAAAAGCGTCTCTAAAAGCTTTAGGGATGATTCTCAATGCGTATTTTTTGCTTTGAAATCCATCTCTAAAAATCATCTTACATTTTCTTACACTTTTTGTTTTTGTCATTTAATTCCTTCCCTAAATGTTACCTTTAGATACAAATCCAAAACCTTCCGTGTAACTTCCTTCTCTAAAACCCTTCTCTCTTGTAGTGTTTGTACAAATGTTGTCATACGAAAAGTTTAATAAAATAAATGAAAAGATTTAAGAAATCAAAAAATCAAAAAATTTAACTTTAGGAGATTTTAATAATACTAAACAATTACCAGGAAGCCAAAATATTGTTCATGAACAATAGGTACCGACACTTTAACATACTTCAGCCAATATACGATATATGACTAAAACGTAAAATGAAATATAGAAAACTAAAAAGCATAAAGTGAATAAATATTATAAGTTTAAGGGGCTAAAATGTAATTTCTCCAAATGTCGGTAGCTGTTGTTCATGAACAGTGTTTTGGCTTCATATAATCGTACTCTATATAGAATATAATAAAACAATTACATCAAAAAAAAAATTCAATATTAGGCTCAGTTTGAATGTATCGACGGTACGATTATAATGGCGTAATTTGTTAGAATTAAAACGTGTTTTTTTTAACATATTCCAACCAATATACAATATATAACTAAAACATAAAATAAAATATAGAAAACTAAAAGTATAAAATGAATAGATATTATAAATTTAGGGATTAAAATGTAGTTTCTACAAATGTCATGGTTTCATATAATCGCATTATATATAGTAGGTAATAAAATAATTACATCAAATTATATTCAATATTAGGCTCATTTCGATTGTATCGACGATACGATATATAACTAAAACATAAATAAAATATAGAAAACTAAAAATATAAAATGAATAAATATTACAAGTTTAAAGATTAAAATGTAGTTTCTACAAATGTCATGGTTTCATATAATAGTACTATTATAGTATATAATAAAATAATTACATCAAAAAATATTCAATATTTGACTCATTTCGATTGTATCGACTATACGATATATAGCTAAAACATAAAATAAAATATAGAAAACTAAAAGTATAAAATGAATAAATAGTATAAGTTTAGGGATTAGAATGTAGTTTCTACAAATGTCATAGTTTCATATAATCGTACTATATATAGTATATAATAAAATAATTACGCCAAAAAATATTTAATATTAGACTCATTTCGATCGAATCGACGATACGATTATAATGACGTAATTTGTTAAAATTAAAATGTATTTTTTTAACATATTTTAGACAATATACAATATATGACTAAAACGTAAAATGAAATATTGAAAAGTAAAAAGTATAAAGTGAATAAATATTATAAGTTTAGGGGGTAATATGTAAATTTTCAAAATGGATTTGGGTCGGGTCTGGGTTGGAGCGTGGGTATGGGGCGGGTAGCCTAACAATTGTATAGTTATATAATAAGTCCATAACATAAATAAAACCTAAGGACTTATTCCATAATTTCCACACAACCACAAGGACAGTTTTTGTAATTAAATCTTCAATAAGAATCCTTGTTGTCCTTGACCATGTGTAGATGTTTTGGAAGACAAATAATTCCCATAAATAGCCATGACCATGGACAAAATAATAGTTGTACTTCATGCATAAATGGTTGTAATATGGGACACAAGGTTAGTGGAGACCTTCCCTCAATCCCACTGTTCAAAAGTGTAAATGATTAAATTCCAAAATCTCAAATTAGTCAAAAAGGTTTGATCCCAGCTGTAACCCCACTTGGAATAATTTCCCTTTCCATAAAAACAAATTACTGAATAAAGTATTTGATCAAGTTTATTTCATATTTAAACATGACTATTTCAAACCACAAAATCATATATTTCTCGTTGATATTTAACGGATTAGAGTGAGGATGAAACCAGAATGTTAAGTATTTAATAGAATATAAAACCGGTTAAATTACGTGTAAAATCATATGTGATTTTACATTAACAGTTAAAAAACGTGTGAATCACTTTCGCTGCATCTTCAGACTACGTAGCAAAGTTACATGAATTATATGCAATTTTGCACGTGATGTAAATGTCAGATTATATGTGATTTGACGGTTTTCTTATTGTTATAAATCTATATCATTTTCATTTAAACCCAACTCTAAGGCTATGCGTAGCGCGGGGGTGGGGTTGGGCGAGTTCAACTAGGCGGGTTCAAGGGTTGGGCGGGTTGGGGGTACGCGAGGGGGCGGGTTGGGCGGGCTGGGAGAAGAACGGGTTGGCTACACCGCCCTTCTTGTATGTGTTGTGTGTGTTTTTATTTTTTTAAGTTTGTATTTTTTTAAATATTATAATTTTTAATATATTATTAATGTTATTATTTATTTATTTAATTTTATTATTTATTTATTATTTATTTGTATTCATTAATTAAATAAATTAAAAAGTGAGAGGGTTGGGAGGGTTGGGGTACGGGTTGCAGAGGGTTAAGAGAGGGTTGGAGAAAAGCTAATGTAGCAGTTAGGTTGGGAGGGTTGGGAGGGTTGAGGTACTGATAGCCTAAGTGAATAACAAAATACACATTGTAGAACCATATATCACAATCAACAATTGGAGAGGCACGAATTATGATTGATATGGAATTATTGACCCAAATAGGCCTCACTGGTATCTGAGCAATTCTTCCTGTTGCTTTTACGGAACTCCCTTCTTGTATCATCAAACCATCACCCATTAATACAACACCAACATTAGTTGATTCCAAATTAAGAGTAACGCCTCTTGTACCCTCTTCAAATTCTACTAATTCTCCTGCCATTACTTCATCAAGACCATGAATACGAGCAATGTCAACACCTACTTGAAGTACGGTACCGGTATTTATAATCTTTACTTCTCTATTATATTGGTCAATACGGTCACGGATAATATTACTAATTTCGTCGGCTTGAATGGTTACAATGAGTATTTCTTAATTCTTTTCTGAAAAAAAAAAAAAAAAATAATGCCTAAAGTACAAGGACTAATCCGTTAATCGGAGGGGTGGATCAAATAGAATCAAAAGGGTTTATTTTCTAGTTTTTCTAAATTTAGAAAAAGGATTAAAAGATGATGCAAGATGCAAGTACAATAAACTAAAGTTTAGTAATTCAACCCAAAAAGGGAAATTTTTTTGCTATTGTGTATCGTATTGGCGGCATGGCCGAGTGGTAAGGCGGGGGACTGCAAATCCTTTCTCCCTAGTTCAAAATCGGGTGCCGCCTCATAAACAAACGTATCGAATATAGACTCGCGAGAATCTCTGAGTATTACTATTAGATTGAGATTGGATGGATAATTTGCTTTTTTATAGAAAAAGTGAAAAAAATCATTTTTCCCCTCCTCAAGAATATAATATACTATCTCCCAACTGCTTCAAAGAGATAATCGGGAAAGGCAAGGTACTCTCTTTAATTAAGATTTACAAGATTCATCATTCGAGGAGAAGTAGACTATTCAAGAATTTCACATTTCATTTATGTTGAATAAAGAATTCAGAAATTCTAAATCAAAATAATAAGGAAGACGGAATCAATGAATTTTTGCTTGGTCTTCACTATAAACTTGAGTATGGAGTAGATTTTTTGGAGTTTTTTAGAATTTGAAAGCGGGAACTCCTTTCTTTTTCTTTATTTGGTGTACCTATTTGAGCCGACTGAAAGGAAACTAGTTGTAGATAATGGACTATATTGGACTAGATGATATGATTCGATTGGACTAATCCTTCTTTAATAGGTGTACATGCGTTTTAAACAAATGAAACCTATGGTTAGATCAGGTTGGATTACTCGACTTGGTTTTCTATCTAGAATAGATAACCAATCTGCTTTTTGTATATTTCTAAAATAATTTTCTAAACATCCATTTTGATAAATTAACATCCAAAACTTGTCATCTAAAAGACCTAATGTTTGAATTAATGTTTTTCAATATAAGAATCAAAACAAATTGGTTTCTTTTTTTTTTCAAACATATGAATGTTTTAGAAGTTGATTTTTCGGACAATAATATTAATACAGAGATGATACAATTTTAATACATTATCTTTTACACGCATAATTCTAGTCCTACAAACTCGAGATATTTTGATTGTTTTTAGGATATCTAAAATTAACCAAGGTAACATATAATTGGTTTGGACACTCATATTAATAAAAGAAAATAAATAACATTTTTCATTATTAATTAATTGTTGAAAATACTTCATGATATAACAAAATAAATATGTTATCAGTCATCTTGTAAACCTCTTCCTCTTAACTTATATAGGATGGTTGATGAGGCACCATTGCACCATATTCATAACATTAATAACTTAGTTTTGGATTTTTGGTTATGATAAACAATAATTGATATAAGTTGTTATCATTAATACCTCTCCCACCAACCAAAAGATTTATTAAGTTGATGGTATTTGGTTAAATTAATATAATCCAAAAAAAATATCATAGATATAATATTTTTAATCTTATCATTTTCGTTTAATTGAAAAATATAAAATAAGTTTCATCTAATGTAAGAATAGAAACATGTTTAATTCAATTTTGAAAGATTGATTAAGCAGGAATAATATTTCAATCTCCCAAGTTTAGTTAGGTATGTAAGTTAAAACGTAGGATCATGTGAGACGTTGAGTTAGTGTGAGAAACAGTGGCATAATGAGCATTAGGTTCTGTACATTTTTGAAGACGCTACCCGATGATTGTGCCATTGGCACTGCGGCATGAGAGGATTGCTAGGGGGCTATGCATAGGGATGGAAATGAGGCGAGTAATAGATGAGGAATCCCCCCCCCCCCTCCCCTCGGGTCCCCGATCCTGCCCCACCTAATCCCCAACAGGTCCGATTCATGGCTGATCATGTGGCGATACCCTGATCATGAGTCAGCTTTTGGGTCGGTCCATGGTCGTCAAGGATTAGTCGAGTGGCTGTATGGATCTCGGATATCTCAGCGACTTCATATCGAGACGTGAGCGTGAGTTATTTGTCATTAAAAAAATGAAGAGGGACTTAGGCTGTGTTTGGCAAGCATAAGCTAGCTTATAAGCTAGTCCATCCAAACATGTACCAGGAAGCTAGCTTATCAGCTAGCTTTTTGAAACGCTACTTTGAGTAGCTTATGAGGAGCTTATTGTAGCTTTTTCCAATTATACCCTTATTAATATTAATTATTAAATTCAAATATACCCTTTTTCGTCATTTTACATACTCATAAGCTAGTTTTTGCCAAACATAATTTGTTCAACAGCTAGCTTATCAGCTATCCGCTAGCTTATCAGCTACCAGCTAGCTTATAAGCTATGCTTGCCAAACATAGCCTTAAAAAACTTGATAAAAGTACGTAATACTTTCGGTGGTTTGGTTTCTTTGAAGTGTGCGAGAGAGAACATGACTTGTTTCGCTGTGTCCACCCTCATCAAATAATAAATAAGATAGTATATGAAACAAATAAATAATAACTTTGTGTTTTGGATTTTCCCATTTTCTATTAAAACATTAATATCTTTATAAGTTGTTTTTTTCTTTATAAAAATATAAAGTAAAATAAATTCGTTTTTATTTTTTTCGTTGTCAGTACGTTACGCTGAAATTGGAAACGAGAAGTTACGGTCAAAAGTCAGTATTTGACCGGATATTTAAGGTGCAAATTAAGTTAATAAATTAATAAAACAATTAAACAAAACTCTAATAAATCAATTAAATATACTCCGTAATGTCCACGCCTCTATGGTAATCTTCATTCTCAGTTTAATTAAAGAAAATAATATACTATAATTCAGACAACAAAATTATTAATACAATGTTTTTGCATGAATTTCATAAATATAATTAAAAATCCATACTTTTTAGTAGGATAAACACATATTTGTTTTATTCACTAAAATAAGTAAAACAAAAATCAGAAAAATTAAATAAGAATGATATAAATTACTAAATTAGTAATATCTAATTAAAACTCGAAAATATGTTGGGTTAGTTGGGAGAAAACAATTGCACCTAAAAATCTTGGTGGTCTTGGAATAGGTTCGCTCAAAGCCGCAAACATCGCTCTTCTTTTAAAATGGTGGTGGAGGATTATGAATGAAGACTCGGCGTTGTGGGTGAAAGTTATTCAATCCATTCAAGGGATTTCGGGTAGAGATTCAAAGTCAATCTTAAGTTCCAAAAAACCGGGTGTTTGGTTAAACATAGTCAGAAACGGGGCTGCTCTTCAAAGATTCAACTTGAATATCGAAGATTTCTTTACTCGGGAGGTAGGAAAAGGCGATAAAACCAAGTTCTGGACTGACCGATGGCTTGGTTCTACTCCTTTATGTTCGATGTTCCCGGATCTTTATGAGTTAGATAATGATAAATCATGTTCCATCGCTAGTAGATGTACCCTTGGTGCTGGCGGATTCTACACTTGGAATTGGTCTAGAATTAATACGACAGAGACAGATGGATTGCAGGAAAAGCTAGAGGAGTTACAAAGTCTCCCACGGAAAAAGAAGATAGATGGCGTTGGGAAGGAGATTCGAGTGGTATTTTCTCGGTGAAATCTTTGAGAGACATTATCGGTAATGTGATCAACTCTCCTTTTGCAGGTCCATGTTTTTGGAATAAGTGGCTCCCCCCTCGGGTTAATTGCTTTATGTGGAGATTATTGCTTAAGCGACTACCCACAAGATCAAAACTAAGTTCTCGAGGAATTAATATTCCTTCTATCGTTTGTCCCCTTTGCAACGTTGACGAAGAGACCGTGGATCATGTTTTTCTGTTTTGCCCAAAAGTGCAGGTTATTTGGAGTTGGTTTTTCAAATGGTGCGGACTAAACTTGAGTCAATTGCTCTCTTTGGAACACCTGTTGTTTGCGGTCTCGGACCTAGGGACGGACAAGAATCGAAAGATGTTCTTGGAGGCTGCAGTTGGAGGGGTGTTGTGGCATATTTGGAAAGCTCAAAACAACACGGTGTTCAATAGCAAGTTATTCACAGCTCCGATGGTGATGGACGAAGTTCAAGCCTCTCTTTTTTGTGGTTAAAATACAGGGCGAATTGTAATTCCTTGAATTGGTCTTTGTGGTGTTGTAACCCTTTCTCGTCTTTTTAGCGTTGTATGTCTTTTGTCTAGCTTCTTGCTAGACCTTTAATAAAAGTTCGTTGGGTTGCTTGGCCTGGGTGATGGCTGTGCCGAAGCTCGGGTTTCGCTTCCCTTTCACTGTTAAAAAAAAACTAATTAAAACTCGAAAACATTTCATAATTCTTCATTAAGAAGTTTTTTTTTTTTATCATGTTCGACCAATTCTTTTCAATTTATGTTCATAGATCTACATATCAAAGGCATCTATGTGAAAAAGGGAAGTTTAAAGTTATTTTTTAAGTGATTATTGACATTTAAACAATTAAAATCAAATAATTATTTCAGTTGCATATTATGAGAATAAGAGTTATGGTAAATATGTGTAAACAAAGCTTTCATATATCTTAAATAAATGTCTTTAAAATTCATTTATTTTTCATTATTACAATTGAAACTTTACCAAACTCATACATTAAAAATGATAGGATGTGGTTATAAATATACATTAAAGGTGGTTGAAAAAAAAATAATAATGATAGCTATAAAAATGAATGAAGGTAACTTGAATGCAAGAGCAAAATAAATTAATTTAGATGAAAAATTACCTCATTTAAATGTTCAATAATATTCTAAATTTAACTCTTATTATCACACCACACCATCGGAGTCTTTTGTATACATATGTTTATTTATTGATCTAAATATAACACGCATTTTGTCAACATTATTCAAATTTATCGTCTTTTTCCTATCCCCCCAACAAATCGGGCTGGGCTAAACTGAGTAAGATCAACGATGGTGGAACAACCATCGATCACAAGCTCTGCCATTGCAGCTCCGGTGGCAGGCCCGTTAAGAATCCCCCAGCAGCTGTGGCCCGTTGCCACAAAACACCCAGTCATGCCCGGAATCTCCCCGATCACTGGGATGCTGTCATCTGTACACGGTAAGAAACACGCTTGTTCGGCTGTTACTCGAGCGTCTTCTCCTAAATGGCTAGATACTGTCCCAGCCACACGTTTTAGAACTCGGATCGAATCCGGGTTTGGTTCGATCTGATCCGGATCATCAGGAACCTCTTCCTCAGAAGACATTCCACACACATACACCTCTCCTGTACCATACACATACATTCATGTTTTTAAAATCTTCACAAGATGATTATTGCAATTTGAATGTTGGACAAAGTACACCAAAATGCATCAAATTTTGATTTAATTACTATTTTAATGTAACCGATACGTTTCTAAGTTTGTTCACGATTGATGTGGCAAAATTTCGAAATTCCTATTGTTTTACCTATCACCGATATTGTAACAATTCCATAATGAAAATCAAGGTTATGAAACTAGGACTATAGCTTGGCAATTACATCATCAAGTACTTCATCTAATTATATTATATAAAAAAATAAAAACCCGTTACATTAATAAAACTTTTTGGAACTTTGCTATTTAAATTAAGAAAAAAATAATAGTTACACTAAATAAAAACCATAAAAATAAAATTAGTATATTTCAAAATTTTCGTTAAATTAAATAAAAGATCTAGAAACTTTATTGTTTTGTTGAAGAAACAAAAAATTATTTTCAACACTAAATAAAAACTAAACCAAAGGTTTAAAATATATTACATTAAGCAGGGTCACGTTCAAATGAAAAATCAAATTGGATTACAAAGGTAAGCACAACCGATACACGTAACCGGTTAAACTCATATCCAGTCTGAATAATACATAATTATTCAGACTAAATATTAATCATTATTCAAGGTTAATAATACGGTATTAAGTATTCAGTATTATTCAACTTGAATAATGTATTATTCACCTTGAAGTAATGAATAAATAATCTTGAAGTAATAATCTTGTATTATTCAAACCGAATATCTCACGTAGCACACTCTCCACTTTAATAGTTTGATAAAAATAAAGAGCAAATGAAAGAAAAATATATTACCAGTGGGCCTTGGATAAATTTCTGGATCCATGGGCTGTCCACCATGGGCCGGTTGATAACTTAAAAACAAAGCATGGGCCGTAATCTTATCCATTTCTTTGGGCTCCAAAACCACACTATGGGCCTTAAGCCCATTAACCCGAATTATGGGCCTTAACAACCCAAACTTACCACTCCACGGCCCAAGTGCCAACACCACCGCATCACCGTCAATAGCACCACCGCCCTCCACCGTCACCGCCACCCTCCCTCCGCCGCACTCCACACCCACCACTTTCCCAACCACCAGCTCCGCCCCGTACTCTACCACCGCCTTGTCCATCAACCTCCGGGTGAACAACCCGGGGTGGACCTGCGCAGTGGTCGCGGGCGTTCCAATGGCCTTCGCCGCCGTCGCCGGACCGTCGACCCACGCCGGAATTGTCTTTTTCCGGCGAATCGGCGGGTTCGCCGATTCAGCGACGGAGACGCTGAGGGTGTCGAGCGGACGGTATCCGTACGACTCCCGGCCGTTTAATTCTCCCGCGAGCGTGCGGTGGAGGTCGAAGCTCGCGCGTGCGAGGGCGGCGACCGGGCCGCCGTCGCACCAGTCGAGCGCGAGAAAGCCTCCGGCTTTTCCGGAGGCGGCGCAGGCGATGGAGGACTGCTCGACGAGGGTGACGGCGGCGCCTTTCTTCGAGAGGAAGTAGGCGGTGCAAACGCCGATTACTCCGCCGCCGCAGACCACCACTTTTTTCTTTGGTGGTGGGTCGATTTCTTGGGGGTTGTTAGCTGCCATGGAAGCTTGAAGAGTTGACGGCGGCCGTCGGGAAGGTACGATGAACGGTGGGGGAAATGAAATCATCGTTTTTGGGGAAATCCTAAATTTGCAGAGGTTGTGAAACTGAGTAAGACACGTGTCAGTTACACTGAGCCCATTTATTGGAGGCCCATTATGCTAATGAAAATGGAAATTGCTAAAAATAGGGGTGGACAGATTGAAAATTTTTGGGCCATGTTTGCGAATTGGGATTAGTTACCTTTAGGCAAAGTTGCAATTTACATTAAGCTGGTGTTGGATTTCTTATAGTGTTACTTTTGGACGTATTGAAGTGTTTATCATAGAAAATGTTTCAATTAGGTTAAGATAGTACTAGAACTTAATAAAGCTTATTTGTTGTTTTTTGGCTATGTTTAATAAAAGTAAACTAGTTTATAAGCTAGTAAATGTTTGGACGAACTATAAGCTAGCTTATTGAAACATTAGCTCGAGTAACGTTTCAAGAGTTTTTTGTAGCTTTTTTCAATTATATCTTTATTAATATTAATTATTATATCTCAATAAACTTTTTTGTCATTTTACATACTCATAAGCTAGTTTTTGTCGAAAATAATTTATTTATAAGCTAGCTTATCAACTACTAGCTAACTTATTAGTCAACAAGTAGCCAATGGAGAGCAGCTCAATTGGTTATCGATGGATGCAGGGGCAGATGCACTCTACATTCAATGGGGGGATAGGCCCCCGCTTAAGAATTATATTTTCTTACCGATGTCCCCCCACTAAATTTTGAGTGGAACCCCACTTTGCAACACCAAAAAATTAAATTGTAAGTTATTTTTATTTCTGTCATCTATTTCTTTTATTCTTATCTCTTTTTTTCCACTTTTTCTTCTTTCATTTAATTCACAAACACACAAAATCCGCATATTTCTTTTATTTCTTTTATTTCTTTTCTTGATTTCTTCTATTTCTTTTTTTGCATCTTTTTTTTTTCAATTTCTATTAACAAATCTCAAACATATTATAATGGCAAAGTTTACAAATTTCTTCCATTTTTCGTTGGTTTCTTCTATTTCTTTTCTTTTCACCTTTTAGTCTTCTTTAGTTTCTTTTATCCAATTCAACCAAAAAAAATAATCGAAATCAATAAAAAAATCCAAACAAAACTCATAAAATTAACCAAAAAAATGAAAAATATTTCTTAAAATCAACAAAGATAACTTAAAAATCCCTTGAAATTAACCCAAAAAACTCGGATAATTCTTCAAAATGGTGTAATTAGGCAAAAAATTTATCGAACGACTTTACGAACCTTTTAATCACCTTTAAGGTGCCCCCACTACAGAAAATTCCTGGATCCGCCATTGGGTGGATGGTAAGTTTGCAACAAATTAGTCAGCATGTAGCTTATCAGCTATTAGCTACCAACTATCTTATTAGCTAGTTTGCCAAACACAACCTTAGAAAGTGCTTGAGATTGTTTATACATGTAAAATAATCAAAAAATTAATTAGTTGTTTTAAATAAGTTAATAAATTAGTTAGGATTGACTTATCAATAACTTTTTATCAGCAATTTTATCATAATTCTTAATCTCTTACTTTGGAATAAAAGTTCTCTGAATTTTATAAAAAAAAAATTTATGCTTGAATAACAATTGTTTAGTACTAATGTTAGTTAATGTTTCTTAAATAAATGTATAAGGCATATAAGTTAAAGTTGACATAAGATATATATGGGTTAACAATATAATATATATTTATGAACTTTATAATAGTGTACTATTTTTTTTTCTTGTAAGATTTTATACCGTTTTTTGTGTTTTGTATTAGCTAATCTCTAACACAAACACTAAAAACATTAAATATGGTGGTCCATTAAACACCAACAAATAAATCAATTTTAAGACCATTAGCATTCAATCCCTTTATTTTCATTGCTACATCAACGCTACGTTATATTTTCCTTCCAACCCTCTCCATCCCCTTAAACCTCACATCCACCCCGCTCGACCATCCCGTTTAAAAAACAAAATCAACAGCCACCAGTTAGCCCAATTTGAGTGTGATGGTGAACCAGCTCGCTCCAACCAGCCAGGGAGGCAATGTTGTTGGCTCCAACCAACGTTGATATGGCATCAGACCAGCTGGTTGGATGTGCATGGTCTAACCACACACTAAAAAACAACATTAATAACTTATATGAAAAGTAATTTACGTATGGTCCTTGTGGTTTAAGTGTTTTAACTGTTTGGGTACTTAAAATAAAATATCTACGGATTGTATTCTTGTGGTTTGCATTTTATAACGCATTAGGCTCCTGACTACTAACTTCGTTAAGATTTTCTAATATTTAGGTCATTTAAATTATATTCTTTATTTTTTATTAAAATATCTGGGACCAAATATGTAATTTACTTTATAATATATATCAAACACTCAATAAAAAAACACTACATGTCCCCCTCTCTGTATAGGTGTGTGTGTGTATATACTAACATGGTTATCTCTGGGGTTCGGTCAAAGCTTCCTTCTGTTGGCAAGAAATCCCATCTTCTTGCTCACCCTTCATCTCTATATCAATACCCAAAGATCCAGGTTCATTTCATATTCATATCAGAACATTGAAACAAATACCCAAATTTATAATAGAACCTAGTAAAAAAAACCCAATCAAGAATGCAAATACCCGATCATATACAAAGACTAATCCAAACATCCCAATTTTATTAACCAAATACCCGATCATATATAAACACTAATCCAAACAAAAAAAATCTATGTACTAACAAAAGAACATTTTATACAGCTAAATTCTAATTTGTATACTCAAAACACTTCAAGGAATATTGAAAACCAAAGGTATGTAGAACTTGGGGATATTGGATTTAGAATGCTCGATAATAGTCGGTGGAATTGTCGATTGATGATCGAAGGAGAGAGGTGGGTGGATCTGTTTGGGCTGGAGGTCACAAATTTGGAGGTTGTAATGGCGTTTCTCTAATAGGGAAGAGGAGAAGGCAATAGCCATTGAGAGCAAAAGTATCGATGTTTCTCCCATAACGAAGGGAGAAGGTAGTGGTCATGGTGAGCAGTGGCTAAAGTTTAGGCGTATGGGTTTTTGGATTAGACGTGGCTATGTGTGTATACATATATAAAGTAAATTACATTAATAATCAGGTGGTGCTGCAAACAATGGTGATGGAAGAAGGACACGACAGGTGGTGTAGACGATAGTGTAGACGACGTGGAGGTGGGCGGTGATCTAAGACGTAACATATTTAGGTGGGTTTTCGCTTATTTGGAAGATGAAGTTAGGTGGGTAGGAAGATGAAATCAAGGCTAGACCAAATTACACGTTTGGTCTTAAAAAGTATATAGAAGATTACTAAAATACCGCTTACTTAACCTATTTAACAAATTTTTACGGAGGTAGATTTAGGGACGCAATGGTTTAAAAATGCAAATCACATGGATGTAATCCGTATAAATTTTATTTTATAGACCCAAAGTGTTGAAACACATAAACCACATGGACCAAACATGTAATTTACTCTAATAGTAATAAACATATTAATATATTAAACTTTTAATTAATATATAGATAGATATATTATTACAAAAACTTATTATTATATTAATATGTATTTTAGAGGCTTACTTTATTGGTGTCAAAATATAGAGATCTACTTTATTGACCTACAACTTTTACTGTTTTTAGTGTTTTACTATTGAGTTGGAGATGGAAACACCAACATTTTTGTGTTTTCTAGTGTTGGATTAGAGATAGTCGTAAATTTAATCTTGTACAGGTTTTATAATAACCTTCATTTGTAGAGTTTTATTGGAGTTTTTATATTGAGTGGGTAAGTGACAATCGAGTTGACAGTTAAAATGTTTAGCTTTAAATGGTCTATGTACGAGTTGGGTTGGATGGATTAACGGTTCGATTAGCTTTTCTTGGCAACCCTACACACATACTTGCGGTCTTGATCGATGTACACCATGGTTCATTGGACTTGAGGAGTGATTCACACATATGACAACTCGATAATAGATAAACGTTTGACTAAAAGAACGGTCACACATATGACAACTCGATAATAGATAAACGTATCATCATGTTAGATACAAGTATTATTATAATAGCAACACATAAGTTTGGTAACACGGCCGACAAGCGATTAAATCATTTCGTTAGGAATAAGTTTGGTCATGATTCACAAAATAAAAACGTTTCAAATACATAACTTTCTCTATTTGAAGGTTACATTCAATGTCTAATCTTTCTGGGATATTTCCTAATCATCTTTTATTGTGTTTGTATGTAATTGCAAATTCTAGAAGGCATAATCTTTCATTGTTAAGTCAATCACGAAATGTGATTTTCAGGGTCATTTGAATGTATAATTATAAATGAAAGTTTTTTATCAACCGTCTATATGAAAAAATGTCCTTTTACTAATAAGAAAATCATATATTTAATTAAGAGCTTATTTAAACCTAAACATCCGTGGGGTTTTGTTATAGAATCTAATACATAATATTGTTTAAATACGTATTATTTAAATTACAAGCAAATACATGTTTTATATTAAAATAATACAATAAATTTGATAAAATAACTGTAATATGTACAAACCATATAAGGTATTCCTTTGTTTGAATAAATAACAATTTTCTATTTTATATTAAATTATTTTGTAAGATTTTTTGTTACTTTTGTCTTCCTATCCCTTATTTTTATATTAATATAATATTAATTTTGTATAGCAGTTAGGCCACAATCATACAACCGTCCATAAGGAACAGAAAGCCCATCATTGAATGAAATGGGCCCACAAGACGGCTATAGGTGGAGGCCCACTTTTACCAAAAACCTACTCTCAAACAACTGTACTGGAACAATAACTACCAACATGAAATGAATTTGTATATCTTTCTTTACATAGACCATAATACCCCTTTATTTTATAATAACATATGAATTTGTATAATGATCTTTGCGAGATATTGGTTATGGGTTAAGTCGTCTTTACACTATGTCGTTTTGTTACATATATAATCACATGTGATTTAAATGTTCTTGATCTGATATTATGATTCATCGTATGTGATGCTAAATTAAAGACGCACGGCGTCTGGTGTGATCTAACAGTTTGGTGATGCGGACGTTTTTACGTTTTTCATAAAATGAAGCTATTCTTGTTTTGAACCGTAATATATATAATAGGAGTAATAGTATATAATGTTAAAATAAGAAATAACATGAAATAATGTGAGGGCATTAAAAATAGAATAATATTGGAAGAAGATGATGACACCAAACCTAACCAAAGACCAGAAAGGAATGGTGATTTAAGGAATGGGGTCTACCACTTTTGACAAACCCCCAGTATGTCTGGTCTGCCTTCCTTTAGCCTTAGCCATGCTCTAGGGTTTTGACTTTTCTTTTTCTCAAAACAAAAAATGTGTTTAATTTATTCATTAAATTGCATTAATTCATTAAAAATTCTACTTAACTTATTGTTAAATATCACATCACCTTAATTGTGGCTATTTCTTAATTGGTATTATCTTGTAATCTCCCACCTTTCTAATAAGCTTTTCTGTTGAGTAATCTAACGAAGTTCGATCATTTTTCACCAAATAACATTTCTAGAATGAGTTATTGGAAAAAGAAAGAATTAATGTTCCAATTTCCAACAGAGTACTATTAGTGTCTCAACGACCAACTCGCTCTTGACCTAAATTCGCATCATTGTCACGACCAACCACTTTGAACCACGGCCACTAGCCTGTCCAAAGCAATATAAGCATGCGAATGTATACAAAAACAAATAAAACATGTCAAGAAGATTTTATCCGTTAATTTTTTTTAAAAAGATAGTGCGGTCTTGTGTTTTTCCTATATGTTAAAGGTGTTCATATTTGCTTAGGATTTAGCAACATAAATTGGTGTCTACAAGTATAAGTTGTAAAATCATGTTCTCAATCAAGTAAGCAAATCATTTAACATATTTAGAGGGAATTATATAAAGATTACTAGAGGCTTGATACCATCAAGAGATCATTTCATCTACATAAATGACTCCTTATTGCAAATCTCTTAAATCGCTTTAGGGTCCATTTGATTTATAAGAGTTGAAAGAAAGGATTGGATTTTACGTATGGATTTGAATTCGGAGGGATTTGAAAATAGGAGATTTTAAAATCTTTTTGTGTGTTTGGTTTTTTAAGGTTTTGAATTCTATTTCTTATAAAAAAGTATTTAAAAAATTATAAAAATGACAATTATTTAGGCTTTTTTAAAGATTACTATATTATACAAATCCTACGAAACCCTTGAAATTCTAGCCACTTCCTTGAGATTTCAAAAACCTATGTTTGATGGATTTCAAGAAGGTCATGGAATTTCAAAATCAGACAATCCTGGAAATCAAACACGGAATTGGAATGGATTTGAAATTCAATATTAGTGTTTACCAACTCTCCCGTAGTCAAGACTTAGTTCATTTGTCGATAACTCACAACATCTACACATCTTATTGTTTCATATTTGCTCGTGTTTGTATGCTCGACCTCAATTTATGCACATTTTGTTGTCTTCGTACATTTGTCTTCAGAATGTTTTCAACTTTCGCACATTATCTCTAACTTTTACTCCTTTTCTTCTAAGATAAATCAAATGTCTCTTTAGCTTCCATTAAACCTTGCTGGGATTAGTCAGGACAAATTCTGCCTTAGATACCTTTCAAAAAAAAAACCAAATGTCTCAAGTTCCTTACACTCTGAATACTTGTGAAAATTTATTTCTTGGTTTATGTTTCTCGATTAACTTTACAAAACCTTTCTACAAGTTCGGAATTTTCTTAAAAAAAACTGAGATAATGTCTACCTACATCATAACCGAGCAACTTTTAAACAAGATATACTGGGTATGAATATCCATTTGCAAAGTACTTATTACCATTACCATTACAATAATCGCAATCATGTAAACATTATATTGAAGAAAAAAAAAATTATTTGTTTTACACCGACAATAAGATTGATTATTTTCAATAAAACTACTACACTTCTATTGTTTTAACCATTAAAAACTAATATCAAAACCATTTTTATTACATAAAACCCTTAACACAACGTTCATTAGATTCCATACATTTTAAAATCTTTAATTAGATTTGGTTGATACTTAAGATTTTACATTTAATTTTTTAAACTAAAACTTAATTAATTCCAAAATGCATGTTATTATAATCCAAAACTCCACAATACTTTTAATCTCTTTTAGACCTTATATTAATAATTATTATAATAATTAAACTATGACCACCAACTACGTGTCCTATGGCCCCTCAATCCAACAAAATATTTGTAATTTTGTGTGGAAGAGGGATAAGATTTGTGTTAACATTTTAATATATATGGATTTAATTAAACTAATAATAGTAATTATGAAAGTTGATTTATGTCAAACAGCTGTATAAACCTCTATAATATATTCCCATCAGATATGACCAAACCCTCTAAAGATAAAGTAGTCCACTTCATGGGGCATTTTTAAAATGTTATATTATTATAATAATCTAACAACTTTTGAATTATAGATTTACATTTAAGGAATTGCTTTAGATGGTGATTAATCTCCATGTCAAATGCTTAGATAATTAATTTGTAGATTTGCTTATAGCTTGATGCCTTGATCCATAATTAAGAGAATCGGTTTAACTGAAGAAATTTGGTTGCTCTCAACGATTTAGAAATTATCCTTTTAAAAATTGAGCATCTTAGCTGGGTTACGGCAATAAAGTTTGAGACTAGTTAGTCGGTTGAACTATAATTATATATTAGCAAGTACACTAATGATTAGTTCTAGTTATTTGTTTTTTTGTGCACAAAGATTCAAAACTCTTCTTGAACGGTTTTTCTTCTTGTACTTTGTTTTTCTTCTATCCAAAGCTAACGTGTTTCTTTTTGTGCTCAACTTTTGGTTTAACTTTTCATAATTTTGAAGGACGCCATTTCAAGTGGTTACTTGTCTAGCAGACCCTAATAATTTAGTCAATTTAGTTATAAAAGCTTAATGATTTAGTCAAAATTTTCAGTCCAAAGTCCAAACCCTCAAAATCAAACCTAATGATTTATATGAAAATAAGATTGATTTTCTAAATTTAGAGTTTTTCGTACACTCTTTTCTCTCTTCTATTTTACCATATATAATATGACACACTTGTTGAATATGTTCAAGCATTAATTTGGAGCATCTTAAACAAGTTTGTTATAATTTTCTCAGATAAAGTATCAAAAATAAAATAAAAAAATTTATAAAAAATTACTTCTAACTCTAGCAACTATTTTATTTTAACAATTTTAACATAAATATATTGTTAAAAAGATTATATATGATCTAATAAAATATTGTATTAATTTCTTCAACAATTATTTTCAATCACATCTTATTAATGGAAGATAATTAAATAACTTCTCCTCTTATATATAACTTTTAGAGATATTTTTAAATTTAAATATTTTACACATTAAAATTTTATTAAAAATAACTAACAAACGTAACAAAAGAAGTTGTCGAAATATATATTAATAAAAGTTAAAGAGAAGGGAAATGAACCGGAATACTTTATCATGATGATTTGCCAAATAATTGACTTATTTTATTTCTTTTTCAGTAAACACAACATTGGTCCCTATGGTTCATAGTCAAATGCGAATATTGTTTCAGGCTTTAATAAGTGCAATTAGTATTATTATGGTTTGTATTTTGTTTTATAAATGATCCTTGACATAAAAACTTTTAGTCAAAGTGCCAAGGCACGTTTTTTAATTTATTATGAAGGGAATAATGGTATCGAACTAACGAACGACTACCACGAATACAATGTATGCACACCTCCGCGATGGTGTCGGAAATTCACGAGCAGACCACTAATTCACGAGCAGACCACTAATGTATGCACAGCCGTTAGGAAGACCACATATACACACTCTGTCCACCTAGTCGTCATCTAAGGCGTTTAACTCTGATTACCTCAAAAAAATTCACACAAACACAAACACACTACCTACATGTGTATATATGTATAAACACACACATACACACACACATACACGAAAGTTAGGTTACAAGCTCAAATATCATTGCAAACGTGAGAGAACAACCGAGAGCGCCTTGTTGCATATTCCCTCTAAATAACACAACATTCAGTGTCATTAGGAGTGAATAACATTGAATAATGAAAAATGTTGTTTTTATTACTCTGAATAACACTTAATGTTTATGTTATTCACTCTGAATAATACATGACTATTCAGAGTGAATATGCCACGTGGCGCGCTCTTGGTGCTCTCATGTAACCACAAACTTTGCAACGATCTTCCAAATTCTTCATGAACCAACATAAGTAGGTTCTTCTTTCTTTCTTGAAAGATAAGTACGGCGCTTAGTGAGATAAGTAGTCTAAACAAAATTTATTAATATTGAATCAATATAATTATACGAAAACATGAACCAACCGAACGGTCCCAACAATAAAGTGTGAGAAACACTTACGGTACCAAAGAATATCCATAATATAACCAAAGGCCAAGTGTCAGAATCCATCAATTCAACATGGCATAGCAAACTTAAACATATTGATCACATTCGGAATACAACTTACAAGTAGTTACCAAATTATACCAAGTCAATTTCCTCACAAGGGCTCAATATTGCACGTTAGTTAGACGGTCATAATCAACATATTGAAATAACCAAACAAGAGAGCACATAGGACTAGTAGGGAGCCAATCATCACTGAGTATGCTTGATCTCTGGTTACACAAAATATAATACTTAGGACTGTCATGGAGTGCGTCTTCATCTCTCGCGTATGTCCAAGTCCCTATACTCATATCTCTCTTCCATTAGGCATCGAGTATGTCTAATAGACAACACGAACGACCTGAATGTCTCATCATCAGCTTCCCCTCCTTCACCCGACATGTTGTTGACATTCAACGTTTTCAAGACGGATCACACAAAGTAGTCCTCATACTTCCAATTTCATAAGGAATGTAAATAACAATACCAACCGACATCTGGATTTCCATACCGGTTGATATCAATTGCAAACTTTATTGCTAATATAGTAATATATGATGTTTATTCCTAAAATCTTAGGAACCATGACCCCCTTTAGCCCTAACTATGTTCCGCTAGTCGTATGTATCAAAGTCTTTGTATGAAGTTTTTAATTGGGTATAAATTACAGGGATTAAAATTATAGTTTACTCTTTCTCTTTTTGTTATTAATGATAACAATGAATAAATAAATAACTTTGGAAGTCCTTGTCGACAATGGTCTCCTACTGCTTGCTTGCCTCACAAGCAACTTTTTATTTGGATGTTGACTTGTCAACCCACATAACCAACCACTATTCCCATGCATCAATTATTATATTTCATATCTAACCCATTATCAAGACTTAAGAGATGATTGTTTTTCTGTTTACATGATAGCACTTTGATGAAAAAGAAAATGTGGATCATAAATGTTATCATATTCACACATGATGAGATTTTTTTAAGACAAAACGGTTATTTTTGACACATCTATAGATAAGATCCAACCTACTCACTCATATTATCACAACTCAAATATGATAACAACTTTTTTATATTTTCTTATATAATATACTTAAAATATTTTAGAAAAACCTTAACCTTTTAGTTTTATTTGACTTCATCTATTATACCAAAAATAAGTAGGATGTACAAAACAGAGTTACCTAAAGTCCGAACCCGAACAAAAAATAGGATGTTTGTGCAAAACACAAATACCCTAAAACCCGAAAAATCGAAACTTCACATTGAGTGAAAATGTTTTATTTAATTATCTTATGGATATCGTAAGTTGGGTTTTATTTAATTATTTTATGAATATATCGTAAATTATAGTTGGTAGAAATGTTTTCTAACTTTTAATTTTAATATCAATTTCATCAATCTCTCAATCGATTGAATTTACTATAACAACTTATTGAAATATATATATATATATATATATAGAAAGAGAGAGAGAGAGAGAGAGAGAGAGAGAGAGAGAGAGAGGAGGTTCATACGAAAAATATATCTTTTCAATAAAACACAAGGAGCAATCTCAACCACTCATCTCGGTCAACAAAGACAGCTTTGACCGCCCCCTTTAATAATCTATACCCTCCTATGAATCGCGTCAATCCTCCGTGATCACGTCCACCATAACCACGAGATTAATGGCTGAGGTTGCTTCTTGTTTTTTTTAAATTGACATGCTTCTCGTTTGAACCTTCCCTTATATATATATATATATATATATATATATAGAGAGAGAGAGAGAGAGAGAGAGAGAGAGGAAAGTTCAAATGTGAACCAATTTTTGGTTGTGAACGTGAAGACAGCCGAGAGCGCGACACGTGGCGACTTTTAGTGTGGTCCCCCTTTAATTCATTGCCCTCCCATGAATTGCGCCTAGGCATCCGCCGTGGACTTGACATCGCGCCTAGTCATCCGCCACGTGTCGTGCACTCTGCCGTCCTCATGTTCACAACCAAAAAGTGGTTTACATTTGAACCCACCCCTATATATATAGGGGTGGGTTCAAATGTAAACCACTTTTTGGTTGTGAACATGAGGACCGCCGAGAGCACGACACGTGGCGGATGACTAGGCGCCATGTCAGCAATGTTTTGAAAACCGGACCGGTTATTAAACCGGTTGTCCTAGTGGTTCACTGGTTCAACCGGTTGGACCGGTCGAACCGTTTTAAAAAACGGGATGACGTCATAATTATTTTTAAAAATAATAAAATTATAATAAGTTCAAAAACACTTCCAACATCAAAAATACTTAAATACAGTATTTGGGAAGTACATTATCTTCGTTATTGTTTTAATTTCATAGAATATCATATATAAAAAGATGTAACAAATATATAGCATACTAATATAACTATGTTCATGAAAATACTAACTTTGCATTTGGAAGTATATGAAAAAAAGAAAGAAAAAACGGTTTAAAGCGGTTCAAAATGGTCTGGTTCAGCGGTTCAACCTCCCGGTTCAAACGGTTCTCACTGGTTCTGTTAGAAATGGAAAGGGTTTAAGAGGATGATTGTATTGATAATGAAAAGTGTACAAAAGAGGTAAAGAAGCTAGCTATTTATATACAAAGGAAAGGGAAAACAATGGGCCTTGGCCCATGGGCCTATTTACACTAACACCCCCCCTCAAACTTAATCTGGGAGGAACGAGACAGGTTGAGTTTGTTAACAAGCTCCCGAAAACGTCCGGGCAAATGAGCTTTGGTGAAGATATCGGCGGGCTGATCCAATGTAGAGATCGGATGAAGTTGAATGGTGTTGCGCACAACGTGTTGACGAGTGAAATGACAGTCAATTTCAATGTGCTTGGTGCGTTCATGGAAGACATCATTGTGAGCGATCTGGATGGCGCTATTGTTGTCGCACCGTATAGGAGTGGGAGACAGTTGAGGCGCTCCCATGTCAGAAAGTAACCAACGAAGCCAGATAAGCTCTTGAGAGGTGTCGGCGAGAGCGCGATATTCAGCCTCGGTGCTGGAGCGAGCAGTGAGAGATTGTTTCTTGCTGCGCCAAGAAATAAGGGAATCACCGAGGAAGAAACAATACCCGGTGGTGGAGCGACGATCGGTCATGTCGCTATCCCAGTCAGCATCTGAAAAACCCCGCAGAAGTAAGGAGGACTTGGAGGAGAAGTGCAACCCTGAAACATGGTGCCTTTAAGATAGCGAAGAATTCGTAGGACCGCAGCATAATGATCTGAGCAGGGGGCAGCCATGAATTGACTCACTGTGTGAACGGCATATGCAATGTCTGGCCGAGTCACAGTGAGGTATACAAGAGACCCTACGAGTTGACGATACCGAGTGGGGTCCTGTAGCGGGGTACCAGCATTAGGTGCCAAGTGGAGATTGTGTTCCAACGGTGTGGAGGCAACTTTGTTATCCGAAAGGCCGGCCTTTGAGAGAAGGTCGGAAACATACTTGGCTTGACAAAGATAAATCCCGGATGCATCAGATAGAACCTCGAGTCCAAGGAAGTAGTGAAGGTCGCCAAGATCCTTCATCTCAAAACTGGAGGAGAGAGACTGCTTGAGGGAAGCGATACCGTTAGAATCATCCCCAGTAATGATCATGTCATCAACATATAAAAGAAGGAGAATGCTTCCAGAGTCAGTAGTGCGGGTAAAAAGACCAGAGTCATAGTTGCTTGCAGAGAACCCCAATGAGAGCACGGTTTTGCTGAATTTCTCAAACCAAGCGCGAGGAGCCTGTTTGAGGCCATACAGGGCTTTACGGAGGCGACAGACATGACCGGTAGGCAGGGAGACACCCGGAGGGGGAGTCATATAGACTTCCTCAGAGAGATCGCCATTCAGGAAGGCATTTTTGACATCCATCTGGAAGAGAGGCCAATGCTTGGTGGCTGCGATAGCGAGAAGGCTGCGAACAGATGTGATGCGTGCAACAGGGGCAAAAGTCTCCTCATAGTCAATCCCATATTCTTGGTTGAAGCCCTTGGCGACAAGACGGGCTTTGTATCGATCAACAGAACCATCAGATCTGGTTTTGATCTTAAGACCCACTTCGAACCAATGGGTCGCTTGCCAGATGGAAGCAGAACAGAATCCCATGTGTGGGCCTTGGCGAGAGCACGAAGTTCCTCCTGCATAGCTGCTTGCCATTGTGAACAAGAGGCAGCTTCCTTATAGGAAGTTGGTTCATGATTGGATAATAAAGTGGCATAGCAGTGATAATCACGTAGATGAGCAGGAACTTGTCTTACCCGATCAGAGCGGCGAACAGGTTCTGACGTGGATGGTCCAGGATCCGGAGATTCAGCAGATACCTCAGGTGTAGGCGGCGGAGTTGGTGCAGGATCAGAGGGCTGACCCAGAAAGTCAGAAACAGGAGGAGGAGTTGGAGGGATAGGTGGAGCAGACTCAGGAAATAGAGAGATGGGTGGAGACTCAGTGTCAGGCAGGGAATAATAGGGAACATGTTCCCAAAAGGTAACGTTTCTGGATATACGTAAGTGTTTGGATACAGGATCCTAGCAGCGATACCCTTTATGCTCAATGCCGTATCCGAGAAAGAGGCATAGGCGGGCACGAGGTTCAAGTTTGTTGTGTTCATGGGGTTGAAGTTGAACGAAACACGCACATCCCCAGACTTTGAGAAGATCATAAGCAGGGAGAACTCCATGTAAGACTTCATAGGGAGATTTGTTGTGGAGTATGGGAGTAGGATGTCGATTGATGGTATAGACGGCAGTAAAGGCTGCTTCTCCCCAGAAGCGGGCAGGACATTTTGCAGAGACAAGCAGAGTGCGGACCGTATCAAGAATATGCCTATGTTTGCGTTCAGCGCGACCATTTTGTGGGGAAGTGCCAGGACAGGAGTACTGGGAAATTGTTCCCTGAGATCTGAGGAAGGCAAGGAGAGAGGATTCTTTGTACTCCATGGCATTATCGGCACGAAGAATCTTTATGGGTTTCGAGAATTGTGTTTGAATCATGCGAGCAAAAGTAATGTAGAGCTGATGTAGCTCTGACCGATGCTTCATAAGGTAAATCCAGGTGAAGCGAGTATGATCATCGATAAAGATAACAAAATACCGAGCACCACCCATAGATGGGTGTGGTGCTGGTCCCCACACGTCAGAGTGAATTAAATCGAAAGGACAAAAGAATTTAGATTCATTAGTGTCAAAAGGAAGGACATGATGTTTGCCAAGTTTACAGGGTAGACAGGAAATGTCGGAAGAAGTAACATGACCTAAGGATCCTGAACTAGCTAGCATTTTTATTCTACTTGAAGATAAATGACCCAGACGAGCATGCCATAGATCAAGGGAAGACGAAGGAGATACTGAAGCAACGACTCTTGGAGACGAAAGAGGAACCCGAATGTAGACGACTTCGAGAACCCGTCCAACTCTACGGCCTACACCAAGGGTCTGCTTGGTCTTCGGATCCTGTATAACACAACCAGAAAAATCAAAGAACATTAGTAAGCCCATTTCTTGGAGTTGCGTAAGGGATACAAGACCTATTGCTATGTCTGAAACATGTAAGACTTCAGGTAACTGAATATTGTCTGTAGAGACATCTCTTTCGAATAGAACCGGCTTAGGAGAAAGGTCCGCCAATCCCACAGTAGGATGAGGGGAACGTCGCTTGGAAACAAAGTCAGTGGGATAAGGAGACATGTGGTTGAAGCACCCAGAGTCAAAAATCCACAGAGTACCTGAGGGACCTGAAGGAGTTGAGTGAGGAGGGTTCATCCCCATGGACCCGGTCATGAGTTGCGCCATAAGTTCTTGATTCCGGCGCATAAGATCTATCAGATCTGGTGATGAGGATGCAGATGCAGCGATAGGCATTCCAGTAGACTCATGTGGAGCAACGAATCTGGCTGCCGACTGATTGTGTGAGCTATAGGGCTCATGTGGAGCAGTAAACCTGGCAGGAGACTGCTGTTTCTTCGGGTTTTGAGGGCATTCAGAGAGGAGGTGGCGAGGATGTTGAATGCCACAGTGTTTGCATCTTCTGATTGGGCAATCAATCAAGAAGTGAGAAGGTGAGTGACAGAATGCGCACTCATTGGTTGACGGTTTTCCCTGAGGTTTGCTGTAAGAATTCTGGAAGCCTTTTCCCTTTGGCTTGGAGCTGGAAGGGGTATAGAACACTGATTCAGATGGAGTCGGGGCGGGAGTTCGGAGTTGAAGACGTGTTTCTTCACTCTGTAGTTCCGTGATGGCATCGTCAAGCGAGGGAAGAGGATGCCTATGTAGAAGGGAGGCTCGTACATTCTCGAACTTGTCTTGAAGACCCATGAGGATGGTGATCATGTGTAACTGATTGAAGTAAGCCTGATAGAGAGTCGCGGTGTTATCATGGACTTGAGGAGCACCCATGTTCAAGTGATCGCGAATGGCTTGCATCTCAGAGATGTAGGAGCTGACTGGTTGATCTGGAAGTTGCCGTTTGGTTTGAAAAGTTACCCATAGCTGATACTGGTGTGCAAGGCCAGTAGCTGAGTAGCGCTTTGTCAGAAAATCCCAAAGGCTTTTGGCAGTCGTATAGCCAAGGAATTGTTGATTGATCTCTGCAGTTGTTGAGGCATTAATGAACCCAAGGATTTTAGCATTGTTAATGTCCCACTCATTAACACGCTTGGCATAGTCTGCAGCGGATTCGTTTGCGGTCCTTGTAGGGGCTACGGTTGTCCCGGTAACGTACGAGTAAAGACCATGAGATTTCAAGAGGATGGTCATATGATGATTCCAGATAATGTACTTGTTCCCATTGAGAACAACAGATATGGGATTTGAATGACTGAGATTCGAAGTCATTGTAGAAGGTTTGCTGAAATCCCGATTCGGGAAGGAGAGAAACCCGATTCGGGTTTTGGGAAATCCCGATTCGGGAAAAGAGAGAGAACCCTACTCGGGAAAAACAGAGTTTCGACTAGGGAAAGCGGATCCCGATTCGGAATCAAAAAGATTTCCAACTCGGAAGCCGATTCGGCAGAGTTTTGACTAGGGAAAACGGATCCCGAATTTGGAATCAAAAAGATTTCCAATTCGGAAGCCGATTCGGGAAAAGAGAAACAAGAGAGAATCCCAACTTGGGATTTTTTTTTTTTTTTTTGGATTCGGGTAAGTGTGTTTCCCAACTCGGGTTTTGGATTCGGGATTGAAGAATCCCAACTCGGGTTTGAAGAATCCCAACTCGGGAAAGAAGAAAACCCAACTCGGGTTTGAAGAATCCCAACTCAGGATTGATGAAAAAGATTAAGGAGCCTAAAGCTCTGATACCATGTTAGAATATGTGGAACCCCAGGATTAATTTCCAAAAGAGCCCTTGAGGAGAGAAGGGGGGTTCCAACATATATAGTGAAGATTTGGTCCAAGTCTAGCCGATGTGGGACTCTAACTCGCCCCCTCCAACATATGCTAGATAGAGAGCCTAGAAGGGTCACGAGAGGACCAGGAGAGAGCCACGAGAGGGCTAGGAGAGAGGCGGCATGTTAGTCCCTGGAGTGGTAGACCTTGGCTCTGATACCATGTTAGAAATGGAAAGGGTTTAAGAGGATGATTGTATTGATAATGAAAAGTGTACAAAAGAGGTAAAGAAGCTAGCTATTAATATACAAAGGAAAGGGAAAACAATGGGCCTTGGCCCATGGGCCTATTTACACTAACAGGTTCAATGCCTAGCGGTTTGACCGGTTCTATTGAACCAGTTTCCCTGCCGGTTCCCGGTTCAACCGGTTCAACCGGCCGGTCCGGTCTGGTCCGGTTTTCAAAACCATGCATGTCAGGTCCACGACGGTTCATTAGAGGCGATTCATGGGAGGGCATTGAATTAAAGGGGTGGACCACACTCAAAGCCGCCTTTATTGACTAGTCTCCGCCACATGTCGCGCTCTCGGCTGTCCTCACGTTCACAACCAAAAAGTGGTTCACATTTGAAATTTCGTATATATATATATATATATAATTTTTTGTATTACTCGAACCCGACCGACATCAACCAAAAACAGGACCAACCTAATCTGAAGCAATCCAAAATCCAAAACCTAATATTAAGATCTTAATTTCTAACTGCAACTTGTCAACTTGATCGGGTTTTCAGTTTGGCCGTCCATACCCGACCGATCTGCCCGATGCCATAAGAGTTACATGTGAGATTATATGAATCTAAAGTAACTGTTTTTCTAATAAAAGAATACTTTTTCTAATAACTTTTTAATGTTTTTTATTTATTTTATTTATTTGACTTATAAAAAAATTAATTCAAAGTTCGCCGCTTCAAGAATTAAGTACTACACATAAAGGGCAATGTACAAGCAAACACAGAAAAGCTACACGGTTCCTTCTGGAGCTGAAATATACCAGATTATAGAAGTACCCATTGCTAACGTGCGCCTAATAGGCGCATGTTAGTTGTTAACAACCTTCCTTTTATTGGCACGAACGTGGTGAGCACGTGGGAGAGAGTTGAGAAGGACGGTGAAGTGGTACGATGAATGCATACGGCTTACGATAGCGGGAATCATGGTGGAGTGGTTGAATTTGAATAGCCTTTATTCTTCCACTTACTTTATATTTCCAGCTTAAAATTTTTTAATTTATATTTGGTGTAAATTGCAACTTTGATCCCTGTAGTTTGTTTGTTTTCTTGGTTTGGTCCATTATAAAATTTATATTGTCTAGAAATGTAACCTTCTCATTAACGAAATTTAAAACTCTTTCATATAGTTTTTTTTTACCAAGGTCAAGTGATTATCTTTTCTTTAAAATATAAACAAACAATATATGGAAATATTAGTTTTACCCCCATGTGCAGAGTTTTTAAAAAAAGTTAAGACATTGTTTGGTAAAAATAAGTTAGTTTATAAGCTAGTTATCCAAACATTTACCTGACTTATAATTTAGTTTTTTGAGAAGTTACTCTCGCTAGTGTTTTGGTGATACCTATGTTAAATTTTACACTACCAATTTTTAAACATGTTTTTTTGTAATTTTATAATTATAAGCTACCTTATCAGCTAGTTTTTTCCGAATGAATTTTATTCATCAGCTAATTTATCAATCATCGGCTACCTTATCTGCCATAAAATAACTTATCATCTACTTTGCCAAATATAGCTAATCGGGGATGTAATTTAACTTTTGTTAGTGGTAGCGACCAAAACCAAACATCTTTACATATTTTGGGGTTTTTTATGATAAAACTTCTGTAAGGATAAAACTAAGAAAAGCAACAAAAGAACGGGGACGGAAATTCAAATTTACTCTAAAATTTATTCCCATTTTATAAATTAAAAAAAATCTTCTCTTATCTGTTTTATGGAAAATAATTTAGTTTTATTAAATTTTTATATATATAAAATTTCAACGTTATATAAAAAATACTTATTTTAGATTACGTAGGTCAACATCATCCCATAACAATAATCTCAAAAAATAGATTAAAAAAAACCAAAAAGGCAAATGCGTTATAGCTGGCTGTGGGTCCCACTTGATAGTGACGTGTCGTTCTAAATGATGGTGTGAAAGCAGACACCAACAGAATTCATTCAGATAACTACAAAACAAACAAACGGACCAAAAGAGATGGGGGGTAATTATTCGGTGTCACGCAGCTGCCACGTCAGTTGGGTAGGAATGCGACAAAAACGTAGGACTTTCAAATTTCAACTGGCGGCTGACATGGCGCTAAAATTCGGGGGGTTCGTTTTAGTTGGCCACGTGGCTCGTTTACGTCGCGTTATTTATTTATCTTTTTTGGCATGTTTTCCACGTGACTCTTGTGGTGTGTCTACCCGCGTCTTTTTTCGTTTTATTATTTTTGGCCACTTGGCTTCAACGTGACGTGTTTCATGGCCTCGCAATTATTTTGGTTATTTTACGCACGTTTCCGTCATATGTTTTTACCCAATCTCCAAATTAAGAGTAAACCAAAGTTTTTCATTCGTGAGTTATTGTATATTTGTATTTATAAAACGTGATGTATAATTAATAGAGAAACCCACATTAGGCTTATAAGGCCATCCGCAACCATGATGTTTGCTAATGGTATCAGCTGTCATATCAGCGTCACATCAGTTTTTCACTATCTTACTAACACTTTACCAATACTTACCAATTCATCTACACCCATACCAATCTAAATAATTAATTAAATAAAATAAAAGAAGAGACAAATAGAGAGAGAGAGAGAGAGAGAGAGAGAGAGAGAGGAGGGGGTGGGGTGGGGTGAGGGGGGGAGGGGTCGTCTACTCAACCGGCATGGCCATGCCATTTGTACCCCGTGCCAATCGCCCTCGGTGGTGTTCCCGGGGGATACCAGTTGGTACCGGTTCCTTGACGCCTTCCTTCACAATCCGTTGAGGAGGGTAAGTGATTGTTTGTTTACCTTTTAAGATTTATATTAAAATTTTATTTATTTTTCTTTTATTTCGGTTCTTAATGACTATTTATGTCAGATTAGATCAGACATAAGATAATTTAAACTTTTTGGCTTTTTCTATTTTTAGAGCTTTCTAATTCTTAATGTCTTCTACTAAATGAATTGAGAGCCTGACAACTTAATTACTTCTAATTTATGTCTAGCACCAATGTTTCGATTTCAACATTAGTTTTAGTCCGGTAGCAGATCTATCCGTTGGTTTTACGAAACATCTTGAATCGTTTAAATCCTGCTTTTGACGTGTGGCATATGTTATTAAAAGTCCACAACATTGCAAACCTGACAGCATCATTTCTATTTTTGCGTTAATTTCTTAGATCGTCGATGCTCATTTCAGTTGATGTATTTAATCTGAATTTGGTAGGGATAATTAGACACAATGTTTGAATGATATTGTATATTGGCATTCCCCTTAACCAGTCAATGCCCTCATTTCATTCTGAACAGTTACTAAGTAACAATACTTCATTTTTGCATTATATCATAAGTGCCTCTAATCATTATAACAACTTAATCATACTGTAGCAAACAACCCAATAGTGCATCTCTAACGGTATTTCTATAATTTCTTTAAAATAGAAAATGAAAAGACAAAAAAATTAAACTTTTTTCTAACTCAAACAACTTTTTTACTTTAAAGATTATATTATTACTTAAATTATTAAAGTTATACAATATATTTAATATTTAAATAAACTTTAAAAAATAAACAATCAATTATGTCAGTGAAAGTATTAAAGTAATAATTATCTCTTCTCAATTAAAGAAAATTTAAAGAAATTTGTATATTTAGAGTTTTCTCCATCTTTTATAAGGATCTAAAACAAAATCTTGGTTTTTACTTTGATTTTGGTGTGAATTGACATATCCGATATTTTTTAGTTTTG
Organism: Centaurea solstitialis; assembly: GCA_030169165.1. Classification (NCBI taxonomy): domain Eukaryota; kingdom Viridiplantae; phylum Streptophyta; class Magnoliopsida; order Asterales; family Asteraceae; genus Centaurea; species Centaurea solstitialis. The sequence continues at coordinate 5,023,729 of CM058040.1, read as the reverse complement.
ATTATTTGACTTTATGATTATTATTGATGTTAAAAAAAATCATTATAATCCACAAATAATAGGTTCCTATTCAAAGAAGATTACTATGGGAGAGAAACAACTCTTTTATAAGAAAACCCTCTTCAGCAATAAAAACTTTGAAATTACATGTTTATAAGGAAGAAATAATATTTTAGTAAAATAAATGATGTTGTATTTTTTAAAATGGATAAGTTGTTTGGAGAAAACTTTAAGAATCTATTGGAGATAGTAGAAAACTATGAAAGTCATTCCCTCTTTCACAAACGGTACATAACAAGTCACTAAGATATGCATTGTGTTTTGAAATTGTTGTAAATATGACTACTCCAAACATGAATCAACCTAGAATACCGAGATTGAACTCGAGTAGAAAACTAGTCAAATTTATTTTAGACTCAAAAGTTTACTGGGGTCCCGGTTCCAAGCCTCGGGTGAAGCCCCCCAAAGAGGCGTAACCCCCGAGCATTTGAATCAGGGGAAGGGAGTTCTTTCCTAAAGAAGCATTTAACCATTCTCCGATCTATGTCATATTAACCGATTCATCGACGTTAGCCTCCGAAGACATGATCCATAGTAAAGAAGTAGACATGGTACGAATGGGATTCAAGCATTTTCGTATTGTCGAAATTATAAATTTGAATTTTGAAGGTTAACTACAAAAAAACCACAAGCAAATGGCTAGATAGAATTAAAGTAAAGAGAGGAAAGCAATAATTCATTTACGTGAAAAATCTAAAGCAGAAAAACAACTAGTGGGGGAGACCACTAGAGTCCACTTTGTTGTGATGATATTACAATACTTGGAAAAATATGGATATATTACCGGAGTATTATGGATCTTACGCTACTAGACAGTATCTAATGATTAAGAGAGAAAAGTTATAAAATGGAGAACACACATAAAGGCTGCAACTGAAAGTGCTAAAATAAATCAAGCACAACCCCAAATGTGACTTGGCATGCATGGTTTTAAGTTGCTTGCCAAGTTGCACCGCTTTAAGATTGCAAACCTCCAATGTGTTAGATTACTAGGCACATGGATGTTATTTAGCATGTTATATGTGGAATTTTGTACAAAGTTACCAAAAATTTGAGCCATATTTTAGACGCGTTTATGGTCTTTTGTCAACTTATTTAAAGGGTGTTGCTTGTTTTTTGGGGTGAAAAATATATTCGGCTAACCACGCCATTGGTTGCATGGGTTAATCCATTTTTCGTGCTTAAGATATATAACTCTATTATCTCATTTTTATGGTATAATCAAAAGTTTTAAGCGTAACAAGTCATGCCTCCAGAAAGTATTGGAACGTCTTCACTAGGCGTGTTTCTATGTTGTTTCAAAGGCTAGAGAACCGGCTTGGGACACTACCTAACCCTTACTTCATCTTCTATGTAACTTTAAATTCACGATACTACTCCGTTCAAAAAAAAAATCACGACACTACCGAAATTAATCTCAAACCCAAACTCTGTTACTACAACTAAGGTTAAAGTACCCATGCAAATACTTTGGGGGGGACCATTCGTTCTCAATTTTTTGGATAAAGTATGAAAAGTGTGAATAGACCTATCGAAAATGAGTTTTTTCTCGATAATGGCGCACTAAGGATAACCATGGATCATCCATAACGGATAGGTAGGTTCAATGAATACGTCATTATTGATACCTCTCATTTAAAGGGTTATTACATCATTTATGTGGATTTTTCTTTCGTTTAAGTTGTGTTTTCTTCTTTATTTGTTTGTGTGTTTTCCTTTTGTTATTTTATTTTCATTTGGAGTTGTTGATGTTGTTTTTGTTGTTAAATGGATCATTTCTTGGGTTAAAAATGTCATTAGTTGAAAGTGTCCATAGAGTGCTCGAAGTAGGCACCAGTTGAATTCAAGTAATACACAACGGGTATGGGTATTATCCATTGGGTTTAAGGAGATATAAGGAATGAGTTGGAAGTGCAAAATTTATGCCCCCAATCAATATACTAGCAAACCTATGGGTTTTGACATCTCTCTTTTCCTATTTCAACAACACTCAAGACTCCATGGAAGCACACCATCTTCACCATCACCCTCTTCATAATGTAGTTTAGTTTGCTCTCTTCAAACTCATTTTTTGAGTTTGAAAATGAGTGTAACTTTAAATTCTCGTTTTTAATTACTCCCATTTATGTCTTGTCTTGTCTTTTATTTATTGTATTTTATTTCACATCTAGAAGTAATTTATTTTAATACAAGTAACATTTTGTTACTTTTTTTTTCTTTTATTATGTCGTTTATTTTCATTATGAGCTAAAGACTATTTAAGTGTGGGTGTGAGTTGACTTGAGACTCATAGGCAACACCTTAAGTGTGGTTGTTGTTACTAGCTCTTAAGTTTGGTCATTTGAACCGCAACTTAAACTCGACGTTGATATCCCGGTCACTTCGAGGTGTTAATATTAGATTTTTTACCCAAAGATGGATGACTTCGAAATATAGTTTAAGTAATGCACATAGATTCGAGAGAGTCTTTCAATTGGCGGTTGAGATTTATATCACAAAAGAGATTTGGTTATAAATCACATACCATTAAAACTTGATTTTATATCTACTTAGTTAAATTGACAAGATTAAAATATGGTAATTATATTTCTTCAAAAAAAATTTGGTAATTATAGTCAATTTATGGATACATGTAAGTATAATCTATAAAAAATTGTTTCAAGAGATCGAGATTTTTATTGATGTTCCTATACAAATACACACATGTTTGACCATTGTGCATCTACGCCTATCTCAAGAAAAACTTACATTAATTCCGATTTTTTGTTGTTTGTTTATATTTCGTTGTTAAAAAAACCACCAAATTCAAAAAAAAAATCTCTTCCTTAATTGAATTAGCGTATTCTTAACTTTTTCAATCCTTGTGTATACAATCTCGATACTTATATCATTTTATTACTTGTAGTGAACCTAATATTGGTGTGTATTTATACCAATATTGTGGAATATTAAAACTAATCTTCGAATGTAGTGTTTTCAACTACCAATTGTGCATCGGGTTAGTAGGTCCACTTCTATTTCACAAAAATTACAAAAATAGTCATCAAGCACACATCTTTGTTTAAAACCAACTTTGTTAAATGTATTATCAACATTTAGAAATATATAACTCAAATAATTATACAAGTGAAATCTACATTCAATTGGTAACCATGGCTGCACAAATTAAAAATGGATAAGAGGATAAGGATTAAGAATATGGTATAATTCAGTGTTTTATAGATCGATGTGTACTTTTTACGAAGGATACAAACCGCACGTGTGTATAGTTCGCACGTGATTAGGTTCTCACCTCACACGTGCGATGCAGAAAAAAAAATGAGCATACAAAGTAAAAGGGCATTATTGGGGTTTGGCATGACCGACAGCTGTTAAGCCCTTCTATACCACCACTAACCTCTTTTTTATTGTTCCCTTTTGTTTTCATTGGTTTACATTGAAAATAAAAGCTTTATTTAAGAAGCTAACCGATAGCTTATAAACTAGTTATTAATTGATAAGCTAGCTAGTAGGTGATAAGTTAGCTAATAAATAAATTATAGTTAATAAAACTAAACTTATGAGTATGTAAAATGATTAAAAGATGTATATTAAGATATAATAATTAATATTAATAAGAGTATAATTTGAAAAACTACAAAATGTTTCAAAAAGTTAGCTTATAAACTATTTTTTATTTATCTAAATATATATTTAAAAAAAAATTAGCTGCTTTAAGTTTACTAAACAATATCAAAGAATAAGGTTATTAATTGATTGATTTAAACAAATGCAATTGTGTTCTCCCCGACTTCTCTCAATTATTGTTTCGGAATAAACGGAATATAACAAAGAGTGCAATATATTACACAAAAAGTAACCATGTTTTTCTTTTTAATTTGATATTTACAACTTCATATTTTTTGTTTTGATTCTTGTTATGTTTCAATTTAAAACTTTCAAAAGCCAAATAAATTTTAACGTATCTCGGCTCAATGGCTTGCTGCTAAGCTTTTTGAAGATTAAGCTGGTTTAAGTGCTTTGATCGATCCAGGTTAAGTTACATGTTGTTAGTCGGTGGTTTGCCTTCACGTCTTTTGCTTTTTCCTTGTACATTCTTTTCTAGCTCCTGGCTAGTGGTTTAATAAATCTTTGGTTTCTTGATAGGGATGATGGCCTAGCTGAAGCTCTTGCCTTGGTTACTCTTGCTTTTTGAAAAAGTAAATAATTTTTAACAATTACTATGCTACCCTTCCATGAATTAAAAAAGAAAAAGAAAAAAAGAAATGGACGGTGATGATGAAGGGTAAATAAAAAACCATATTTTATTCGAACGTCACATACCTTCGTTATAAGGACGGGTTCAAATAAAAGCATTGAGAAATGAATGTTATATATTATTCATGTGAAATGTAGAACTATTTATCGTGAATAATGTATGAAGGTACACCTTCATTATTCATATTAAATATTACACTTGACTTGCTCTCGATTGTCTTTATGTTTTCAATTAAAAATAAATTTACGGCCGAACCTTACCATATATTAAATATCTATATGTGTGTATATATGCATTCAACCACCACAATTCTTTTTATTTTTTGCCACTTTGATTTCTATTATTGACTTCCCTCTGACTAGGCATGGGAATGGGGCAGGTTTGGGGCGGGGACCTCGATCCCCATCCCCGTCCTCGAGCCTTCATCGTCATCCTCGTCCCCTTCCCCATCCCCATCGGGGAATTTTATCATATCCCCATCCCTGTACCCAACGGGGAACGGGGATCCCCAACGGGGAAACGGGGATTTTATATCCGTTTATATAATCTATTTTAAATTAAATGTTTCGAGATACGATGCGTGTTTAAATCTCACATATGTCCAATAAAAACAAAGAATGTATTGTAATAATTTATAGACGTAATCGTATAATAATTTATAAACATAATACCAAAACAAATTAAACTTAATCCTAAAATTGTTTTTAACGATGCACGTTCCAAAACGTATCAATTAATAGTAAAACCACATCAATTAATATTCATAATTTATCGCAATATGAACAACTATATAGGGATATAATAGAAAAACAATATATAGCTTAAATAAATACTTAATATATATACGGGTACGGGTATGAGGCGGGGTGGGGAGTGCTAAACCCGTCCCCATCCCCATCCCCGGTTTGAGAAAACGGGGATCCCCGTCCCCGTCCCCAATACCCGGTTTACCGGGGAATCCCCGTCCCCTACCGGGGCGGGTGGACCGGGTTCCCCGATGGGTCGGGGACAATTCCCATGCCTACCTCTGACTTCCAAATATTCAATTATTGACTCAACGGAGGCCACAAGTCTCACCGGGCAGATTAATTTGTACCTGTTTATGGTCCCAAAATATATTTTCATCCTTATATGGTCAGGTTTATGAAAAAAAAATGGAAAACTTGAAAACATGAAAAAACATATAAATATTGAGAATAAATTAATAAGAAAAATATGATTATTATTTTAGTATAATTTGTTTACTTCAAATTCTTGATCATATTTCATATCTTGTGGATCCTAAAAATAGAAAACGGGATTTTGTTTAATTTCATAAAATTGTTTTTTTTTAGCAGCAAACAGACTTTATTAACAGCCAATCAGCACAAGAAAAACAAAACCAGTTCAAAACACCAAAACACACAGGCCCAGCCCCGAAACAGAAAAAGACGACTAGCAGCTATTTACAAGAAGTAAACAAAGAGCAAGCCAAGCAAGCAGAAAAACAGAAACAACAGTCCAAATCGGACCACAAGCGAAAGAGCAGCAGCAACAGCATCACTTCAGAACCAAAATCGACAGACCTGCAACGACACCTCCAAACTCGAACTCAGATCTCAGTCGCTACCTTCGAAACTACTACTAAAGCGAACCTCCTTGAGGGTCCGAATGCCACGATTTCCAGTCCACCGCTATTTCTTTAGATCTTCTGTTAATCCATTCAAACGTTTTTAGTTGCATATTAAAAAATTCATCTTTTAACAGCACCTTCGAGATTCTGAAGATGAGATTATTCCTGTTAGCCCAAATCAGATAAGAAACACACCAGATTAAAGCAAACCACCGCCTCCCTCCTCTCACCCCGACCCTATCTTGATTGCCTAAGTTGATTAGATCATCAAGCGAGTTACAATCCTTCATATCCAAATTCCACCAATCCCCTATACGAATCCACAAGTCCTTAACATCCTCACAGCCGAAAAGTGCGTGTTCCACCGTCTCTCCCTCCCTTTGACATTTCGGGCATAGAATTGAGTCCAAATCAATGCCCCTTCTATCTATCTCCACTCTCACCGGTAGCTTTCCTAACCCAACTCTCCACATGAAGATACACACCTTTTTTGGAATCTCCTTAAGCCACAAGGTTTGCCTAAGAGAGGCACTCCCATGTCTTCGAGCCGCCTTTTCAATCATCTTCCGAAGTTCCTTCACCGAAAATTCCCCTCCCGGATCAAGTTTCCAAAAAACCTTATCCGAAACATTTTTGTTTGGAACAAAATCTTTTAAAGCTATCTTGAGTCTCTCAAGTTCACCCAACTCCCTTCCCCTAGGTTCTCTCCTCCACCCCCACTCCCAAGACCACGTCCCTTTCGAGAACGAGCCTCTCTCCGCAACGGAAACTTTCCTATCTTCTTCTAACTTAAAGAGTCTTGGGAAATTATCCTTCAAACTTCCTAACTTCAACCAATAATCCTCCCAAAACTTTGACTCCGTCCCGTCTCCGATTGATTTCCAAAACGAACTAGAGAAATTGATCCCAAGTTTGTCCACTTCTAAACCCACCTTCACAATGTTACCCCACACCGAGGAGTTTCCTATACCTTTCCACCGGTCTAGGCTTGCCAATCCTCCGTCCTCTCCGAAAATACTCTTAATTACCCTTACCCATAATGACTCACTTTCCGAATGAAATCGCCACCACCATTTACAAAGCAAACCCCAATTAAAGTCCTTAAGACTACCCACATTAAGACCCCCATTTTCGAAAGACTCAAGGACCTTGGACCATTTTACCCAATGAACACCTTTTGTACAATTATCTACCTCACTCGAACCCCCCACCCCAAAAGAAATTGCTACGCAAAGACTCTAGCTTACTAACAACTCTCACCGGGGCACGAAATAGGGAAAAGTAATATAACGATAAACTACCAAGAACCGATTTGGTTAACGTCCATCGACCACCAAAGGAGAATACCTTCGCTCTCCAACCCGCTAGCTTCTTCTTTACCTTCTCGATTACCGGTAACCAATTGGCGCAATAGTGCATCGAGGTACCAACCGGAATCCCAAGATACATCAACGGCAATTTTCCGAATCCACATCCCAAAGACCCGGCCCATTCCTTTACCTCTTCCTCTTTAATTCCAATACCATATAGTTTGGTTTTATTTAGGTTCATTTTCAGCCCCGAAACTGCGTAGAAACACTCCATAAGCTTCATCATGTTCTTGAGATTTTCGGTCTCCCAAGGTCCGAACAAAATTACGTCGTCCGAGTATTGTAAATGGGATATCGGGATGTTGTTCGAGCCCACTTTAACCCCTTTTAACAGCCCGGAATTTTCAGCTTTTACCACCATTAGATGAAAGCATTCCGCTATCACCAAGAAAAGAAAAGGGGCAAGCGGATCGCCTTGTCTTAAACCGCTCTCCAATGTGAACTCCTCCGTTGGAGATCCATTGACTAGAACCGAGATTGAAGACGAATGGAGGCACGATTTTATCCACTTTCTCCACTTGGTTCCAAACCCCATATGTTCCAAAGCATCCAAAAGAAAAGACCACCCAACCGAATCGTAGGCCTTCTCAAAGTCTATTTTCAAGATTGCTCCTTTTCTTTTTGCTTTCTTCAAATACTCCACCACCTCATTTGCTATAAGGACCCCATCAAGGATAGACCTTCCTTTTAGGAAGGCACTTTGCTCCAAACTTATAACCTTACTAATCACCTTTTTCAATCTCTCCGCCAATACTTTCGAGATCAATTTATAGAGAATCCCAATTAGGCTAATTGGCCGGAAGTCGTTTAGCCCGAGAGGATTCCCTAGTTTTGGAATAAGCGATACGAAGGAGGCATTGCATCCTCCGGCAAGAGTTTCTTTTTTCCAAAACCAATCGAAAACCTTCAACAAGTCGGTCTTAATGATATTCCAAAACTTTTTTATGAATTCAATTGTGAACCCATCCGGCCCCGGAGATTTATTAGGACCACAATCCTTCACCGCAAGCCACACCTCCTCTTCCGAGAATCTCACTTCTAGAACAACGGCCTCTTCTTCCCAAAAGTCGATTTAACCCCCGCATATTCAAACAATGCCGTGGGCCAAGGGGCTTTGCGAATTTCTTCTTAAAAAAATCAAAAACATGGTTTTTTTACCTCTTTTGGGTCTTCCATCCAAGTTCCACCAATATTGAGGCCGAGTAAAGAATTCCTCCTTTCTCGAAATTTACTTACGATGTGGAAGAATTTAGAATTCTCGTCCCCCTCTTTAATCCATTTGATCTTTGCCTTTTGTTTCGCCATCGAGACACTTTTTTCTTCTAAGTTAAGCCACTTTTTCCTTGCCTCTAACCAACACAATCTATCTTCCTCCCGGGGTGAAGAGGTCTCACTCAACAATTCCCACTTCTTTACTTCTAGTTTTGCCTTCTTAAGAGAGAGCTCGAGGTCTCCCTCACTTCCAATCCTCCACTCTTTGATAGCCCGTTTCACATTTTTGAGTTTGTCCCTAAATATACAATCGGGCCTTGAAGATTTCACCTCCAAATGCCAAGCGACTTTTACTACCTCTTCTAGCCTTTTGTCCGAAAGCCACGCATTAAAGAATTTGAAAGGTGGGGGGCCGTAATCCTTCCATTGGTCAGAAAGCATGATCGGAGCATGGTCCGATCATTTTCTCTCCATCACCATTACTCCAATATTCCGCCACAACTTTTCGAACTCCAAAGTCACAAGAAACCTATCCAACTTGCTGAATTTGGATCCATCATCACTCACTCTCGTAAACTTACTTCCTCCCATTTTTACATCTTTGAGGCCATTCCGAAGGATAAAGTCATTAAACATCGTTACACCTTTATTATTTGTTGTCGTGTTAAACCTTTCGTGCTTCCCTCTAACTTCATTGAAGTCGCCGAAGACCACCCACTTTATCTCCTCTTTGTTACAGAGAAGATCAAGCTTATCAAAAAGCTCTTGTCTACCCTTCAGCTCGTTCGGCCCGTGGACGTTGACACATCCCACCAAACCTTCTATATTAGCCCACTTCCTAATTACCGCCAAGAAGTTGTCCTCCTTAATTACGTAGTCACAATTGAAGACTATTTTATTCCAAACTATTAACAGGCCCCCCCCCCCCGAGTTACCAGACGCGTCTACATGCACAAAATCCCCGTCCCCCATACCCCAGATATCAAACACCAACCGCTGATGAATCTCTTTCAATTTCGTCTCCTGTACTCCCAACATGCATGGAGTCTGACTTTTACAAATTTCCTTTAACCAGACTTTAGAGGCGCACCTAGACCTCTAATATTAATCGAAATGATCTTCATTAAAAAGAGAAAATCAGCGATCTTACCACGGGAAGAGACTACCTCAGTTCTGGCCTCCTCCTTCCACCACTGGAGTCGCCCACTTCACTCCGATCGTAGTACCGAATTCTTGTACTTCCTTCCACTTTTGGCCTCCTTTCAATTCTGATGACAGATGAACATGATTCGATGAGGACGACACTCCTCCATCATTTATTTTCCTGGAGTTTTCTGATTTCGAAGTCTCTTCTGAAGCTGATTTCCGAGTTTTAACGCCTTCTTTTACCTTATTGATCTTTTTTCCTTTCGCCCTAGCAAGTCTTTTCAGATAGTGAAGGCTCACTTTACCTTTCCAGAGCATAGGATTATCTTGCTTTTTCTTAGAAAAGTTTACCCTCTGTGTTCTGCTTTCCAATGAAGTCGACGAAGAAGATTTCCTTGTCTTGCGGGTTCGAGAGCTGATATTCTTAGGAGGCCCACTTTCACTATTTTCTTCAGCAACTTTTGTATCCAGCCCAATTTCCTTCTCACCAAAACCAAGAACAGGCCCAAAGTTAACTTCCTCCGTGGGCATTTCATCTCCAGGCCCAAGACCACTATTGTTAAAGTTTTCTGGCCCAATCTCACGTAAAATTCCATCCTGATGAATCACGCTCTCTTCGGCGCCCCTTTCTGAAATTACATCATCTTGTGCACCTTTGGGAATTGTTCCAACACTTTTCTCAGGCGCAATCAATGAGTCTTCTTCCAAATCTCGATGAACTGACCTTTCGTCTTCTCCTTCTCCCTCCTGCCTCTGCCGGATCCCTGAGAACGCCGGTGACGACTCCGGCCATCTACCTATCTCTTCCGGTTGCACCATTTGATCTTTATTCGATGGATGAACTTCCTTCGTAGCTGAAACCTCCTTAACCCTAGAGGTGCTGTTCTGGGGATTAGGAGGATTACGAAATCTAGCATCCCCTTCTTCTTCCTTACCCGAATTCTCTTGCCACTCATCGTCGATCAGATCCTCTTCTTCCGTCCATTCTGATTTCTCTGAATCGGAGTCTCCCTCTTGACTATATTCTTCTTCAAAATCAGCCTGAAACTGTTGGATTTGGCTTTCCAACAGACTCCCATCCTCTTCTTGAATGGATATGACAAACGCTAGGTACCCAATGAGAACACTTTTGATTTCAAAAACCTTTTCCTTTAATGAAGTACTGATCAGGACTTTTCCCCACATGAGATTACTGGTACTATGAAGAGAACAGTTTTTAGTGGTAACGACTTTCCCCCACTTTTCTGCTATCTGAATGAAAACCTCTTCCTTCCAAACTTGGAGTGGGACCCCTTCGATTTTTAACCATACCAACCTCTCCGAAGGTCTGAAGCCTTCCGACCATCTCGTTAGATCTTTAACCCAATGATGTATACCGTGAATCTTATTGTCAACTATCCGATTGAGCGTATCTTCCGAGTCAAATTTGATTAGCATTTCTCTACCGCCTATCAATTTCACTTCACTGTTAGCTAACGGAATTGATTTCATCAAAGCCTGTACAGGTTCTATATGCTCCAACTTCCTTAAAACTCCTACTGCGCAGCCCCGGAGGAAATCCAAATTTCATTCATCGGTCGACCACCTTCCCACTATGCCCCCCTCTTCATCCGACTGATCCTTCTGTTCCATATCCTGTTGCGTATATCTTTGCCCCTTAACCTCTCTATTTAGCCCTTTTGCCACCGCCTCTGCATACGTGAATATTGGAGACGACTTTCTGAAGAAACCCCCTTTAGCTTGCTGAACCTGATGATTCCTCGAACCAACCTCTCTTTTCCTCTTCTGATTAGCTAGATGAACTCTAACCTTATGAGTTCCCAACCAGATGGAATTAAGCTCTTTCTCCAACAAATATTCATTGATCACATTGCAGAAACGAACAAAGCCGAACTTCTTCCCACTTGTAAGTCTTTTATTCGCCATATAGATGTCTGACAGTCTCCCAAACTTCTTGAATGTCTGCCACAATTGCAATGCGCTCCAATCCTCCGGAAAGTTATAGAAAAGGAAGAAGAACTCCTTCGACGATCTCAGTCCATTAAACCTACGGTTCGGAGTTAACTCGTTATATCCTGACCTAAATCTGTGCCCCGAATCACTCACCTCTCTCTTCCTTTCATCTAACCTAGGGTCTCTCCTCTCCCCCACTCTCCTCTCTCCCACTCTCGAGAAAGACCTATCACCCAGCCTCGCCGGGAATCTACCACTCTGCTGACCTCCCTGCCTCACCGGAACCCTTAGGCTCGCCGGAAAACTCTCCCTCTCTCTCATCCTCATTTTTTTATATTTTAGTTTTTGAGAGATTAATTTCATAATTTCATAAAATTGTAACCGCCTCTATAATCACTTTCATTGGATCAATCAACTAATCTAATGACTGATGAAGTGTTTTTCGTTTTTTCATAATTTTTAAGGGTTTTCTCTGAACCTCCAGACACACACTGACACACACACGCATTTATATGCCTAAGTTCCAACGTAAAACTGAGCAACATACTCGTAATCTTTCATCTGGGTCTTATACACTTGTGCAACAAAATTTAATTTCCAAAAATAGGCAAATTCATGGAACTATAATAATTTATTCATAGAATAAGTCATTTTATAAAGAAACTTAACAAATGATTTATGATATAAGAAAGATACAAAATTTGAATTAAAATAAGTGGGCATGGACGGAATTATGATTGGCCGACGTATGTGCAAAAAATATTGTTGATGAAAGTATTATTAATAAAGTAATATTAGCAGTAGATAACGTATTTTATAATTGTTTGGTGAATGTCATCAAAGAAAAATGATTTCATAAATAAAACAACTATTTATTAGCTTCTTGAAATTCAAGGTACAACCAAGGGAGAGTTTTATAACATCAAGCAAATAATTTCGACCACAAGACTTTTTTAAAGCAATCCAGGAACTATGGTTGGTATTTTTCAATTCATGTATTTATGAAAAATATCTAACTTTCTCGTGAATTGTTGTAAATTTAGTAGGTTTTGAATGACGTATCATTTAAAATAAGTTTGGATAGATTAATGCATAGTTTTATATATATTTTCATTGGTTTCACGAAATTCAGTTTGCAATACTTCAAATTCAAAAAAGAAAAAAAAAGAACAAAAATAAAACTAATAGGGATTTCGTTATGTTTCATATATATGTTCTAAATTTGAGATTGAGTCCTCCAAAATATAAAGTCAAACGACGTTGACAGAAGTGATGATATACCCCGCATCGAGCTTCTACGGTGTAATACCTTAGGCATGTCCCATGTCGGCCGTTGACAGAAGTGATGCTGGGTTTTATAAGTAATATCTTGGCCTTCTTAACAACAACGCGTTTTGCGGCCTAATGCAAGGCATGTTCTTGGAACGCTGCAGTTAAGTGTGCTAGGGTAGGAGTAGTACTAGGATGGGTAACCTCCTGGGATGTCCTCAGTCGCCAGAAACAAAGCCGTGAGCCGATGGGGCAAAGCGGACAATATTGTTGTTGAGGTAGGCAGGATGTTAAATACGGTTTGCAACCTACACATATCCGCTAAGACCTTGTCTTTATCGAAAATACTTTTTATGACTAGCACCAAATGGATGTTCTCCTCAACCCGAAAGTGCCACCAAAATTTACCTAAAAGACGTAAATTTTTAGCCTTAAGAGTTAAGACTACCAATGTTGAGACTTTCCCTCTCTAAAGTATTGATAACATTTTCCCAGTTGACCAAAGCCATATTTGAAAAATGACCCCCCTCACTCAAAACAAACTTTTCCTCACCCTCTCGAGAGAATGAATCACGGTAGCTAAAGCGCGAAACAACGAGAAATAGTATAGTGACAAGCTACCAAGTACCAATTTCACCAGAGTTAGTCGACTACCAAAGGAGATCAGTTTTCTTCCAACTAGCAAGTTTGCATTTGAATTTTTCGATAATGGGATACCATTTACGCAACATATTCATGCTTGTGCCAATTGGGAGACCGAGGTAAGTAAGAGGGAGAAATTCAACTCCCCAACATAAATAAGCTGCTAACTTGTTTACAACGTTTTGCAACCCCCCCCCCCCCCAAAAAAAAAAAAAAAAAAAAAAAAAACAAATAACTTTTTTGAAGATTAATCTTCAACCGTGATGCAAGTTTTGCCTTGTTTTCCTTGTCCCCTAGTTTGTATAGATCTTGTTAGGTATTTACTCACTTTGTTTGTCCCACATAGACCAAGAGAGAAAACTTTGCCTACCTTATACTCAGAGTCTCATATAGTGGGCTAACCAACTAGAGATGTGGTGGAAGTTGTTACATACATGCAACTCTCCATTCAACAGTTTCTGGTAGATTAAAACCGTTTGGCATGGGACACACACACACATATCTACACAAATTTTCTCACAATATTTTTGTGTTTCTCTCTTGTTCTTCATAACGAAAATCATATGGAAGCATAAAACGATTCCTTGAATAGATTGTTCAATCCCCTAGATAGACATCCGCACATACATCATACAGAGGACGAATTTCTGTTCTAAGAACATTGCAAAACTCAAGCCTCAATTTTGTTTACACGATCTCCATCAAATTTTTGTAAAGGTCGTCGAGTTAGTCGTCATTTCCGTACTCTTTCGATTGTGTATTTGTATATACATTTGTTTCTATTATATATATATATATATATATATATATATATAAAGATTTCTGAATACATTATTTTCATTAATTATTGTAACACATTTCTGATTTGTATATCTAAGTTTTAACAAATCTTTCTTGCATCAAATGACAACAAATGACACTAAAGTTACCAACATTGTTTTTGTTTGGTAATAGCAGCATATGTCGAATAAAATTACAAGACTAAATTTGGCTCAAACATTTTGAAATTATTGTATTTATTAATAAATATATATTGTAATAATTTTAATTTAATAATTTATCATAAATAAATGGATGTGTTTGGAAACAACCCAACATCCGGCAAGAAACAACCCGCCAGCCTGGCTGTTCCATGCATCTTTATAAATCGACATATTTAGTCCCTGTAGTTCGAAAAATGGGCAAATGGATCAAGTATACCTTTTAGCAATATATTGATTTGGAAAATACCCTTGCTAAATTACGTGTCAACAAAAAAAATATTCATCAAGTAACTTCCTATAAACTAAGTTGTATAATAAGATTCATTGTTTTGTATATCATGATGTGCTTTAAATGTTTTCTAACTAAAAGTAACTTATTGTTTTCAGATTTAATAATTTGATGTTTGAATAAAACATATTTATATGTGAAGGTGTTGTGGTGGGGTGGTTAGTGCTTGGAGGGTACATAATGCCCATCCAAGTTTGAATCCCCCATGCGCAAACTAAGGACATTTTTCATTTCCTTTGTAGCTCAACGGTCGGTAACATCCTGAGAGGGGCAGTGAATGGTATCTCTGTGTACTTGGGTTCGATTCGAGGGAGGAACAAGAGGCGACACCCCAGTTCATGGGTCGACCTTCGGGCCGGGCATGGGTGAGGCTATGGGCCGGTTACGGTTTCCATGGTCGAAAGGATTAGTCGGGTGCCCGAATGGATCCCAAATACCTCTTCGACTTCGATCGGGGGCGTGTGCTTGTGTTTAACTACCCTCCAAAAAAACATATTTATATGTGCAATTTCATGTAAAATGTCTGTTAAAGCAAATTAACACAAACTTACTTTGTAAAGGGGGGTGCAATCCCAACAAAATATAGGGTATAGGAAGGATGAAACTTATGCAGATCTCACAATTATTGTAGGCCATGAGTATCATACAAAGTTATGGTTTCAATCATTTATTGTCACATCAGTTTTTCACTATCTTACCTTCAAACTCTCACCAACCTTTAAAATCCTCTAACACTATTTTTTAAGAGTAAAATACAAATTTGGTCCCTGTGGTTTACCAAAAGTCTCACTTTTGGTCCCTACAGTTTAAAAAATACACATTAGCCATCCGAGTTTACGATTTGGTCCAATTTTGGTCCCTTTGACTAACGGCTGTTAAATAAAGCCGTTAGTCTAAGGGTAGTTTCGTCTTTTTATCTTATTTTTGTCTTTTTGCTATTAAAGAAAGATATTTACTTCTTTTTTTTAAACCCACGTGTCCTTTTCTCTTTCACCTATCATCTTCTTCATCTCTCTCTCTAACTCCATTTCTAAAACCTATATATATATATACATATATCTATTATCTTCTTTCACCTCTCTCTCACCACCACCACCACCACCACAACCCACCACCCACCACCACAACCCACCATCACCACCCATTTAACCCACCACCACCACCACCACTTATTTTACCCACCACCCATTTTAACCCACCACCACCACCACCACTTATTTTACCCACCACCCATTTTAACCCATCACCACCACCACCACCAACCACCACTTATTTTACCCACCAACCACCACCCACCCATTTTATAGACCACCACCACCGCCACCCATATTACCCACCACCACCACCCACCCATTTTATTGACCACCACCACCACCCATTTTACCATCATCACCACCCATTTTACCCACTTTACAACCACTAGAAAACTTCATAGAAATATTCATTTCTCTTGCCATCATCATCAAAGATCTATCACCTTTTCCCCATTTTTGCACTTTCCCAAATCCTTAATTGCATTAATTCCACAACCAAAACAGACTTCAAGAAAACCCCCCAAAATCCTTCGTCTCCAAATGCACAAATTCGATCCGAACTCTTGATGGTTCCTCCCCTTAATCCTATCCCTCCTCACTTCCTCAATCCTCATCATCTTCCCCCTCTTCTTCACTTCACCTTCCAACCCTTTTCATCAAACCCAATCGAAATCTAAAGACCATCATCAAAACCCGGTTTTCATTGAATCAAAATTCTACATCTCGCCACCAAACCTGCTTCATCGGTGCCAAAGCTTGCTTACTTGATCTCTGGCTCCAGTGGTGATGTTGAAGCTTTGAAGTGGACTTTAATGGCGTCATATGTATGTATTATATATATATATATATATATATAAACAAATAAGGTGGTGAGTGGGTGGATGGGTGGTGGTGGTGGTGGTGAGAGAGAGGTGAAGAAGATGATAGATGTATATATATATAGGTTTTAGAAATGGAGTTAAGAGGGAGATGAAGAAGATGATAGGTGGAAGAGAGAAGATGGGGACACGTGGGGTAAAAAAAATATCTTTCTTTAATAGCAAAAAGACAAAAATAAGATAAAAAGACGAAACTACCCTTAGACTAACGGCTTCATTTAACAGCTGTTAGTCAGAGGGACCAAAATTGGACCAAATCGTAAACTCGGATGGCTAATGTGTATTTTTTAAACTGTAGGGACCAAAAGTGAGACTTTTGGTAAACCACAGGGACCAAATTTGTATTTTACTCATTTTTTAACCTTTCATACCCTTAACCATTTTTAACTAATTTTAAATATAAATATAGAAAAGAGAGAAAGGGAGAAGGAAAGAAGGAAGGAAGAGAGAGAAGACGGGCATCACCGGGTCTATGAACCCTCCCCCAAAGCAGCTCACTGAACCTGCGGGTGCATACCACTAGCTCGTGAAACCGCTGAACTCGTGAGCTCACAAGCCATGCTATGCATGACCTTATAAATGTGGCGGTTTTTGACTTATTTGTAATATTAATAAAAAATTATGGAGAAAAAATCAAAAGAGTTCTGAAACCAAGAAAATTTTAATTGGCTAATATTAATCATAAATAGCATTTGGGATTAGTTTCACTTTCTCGTCAAAAGTTTAAAATGTTAATTTTCTAATTATTGTCATAAATTGTTATATAATCATTTATTTTGATTTCAAAAATAATTAATATAAAAATTAAAAATTAGGAGAAAAAAAGTAGCTAAAATGAGGAAAAAGACAAAGGGTAAGGTTTGGTTCCCAAAAAAATATATTCTCTGACCAACTTGTGTTGGTCACGTTGCTGTCCTCAATTCTCTGTATTAAAATTAATTAATATTTATTAGTTAAATAATATTATTCTTATTAATATTGTTGTTAGATATACATATAATAAATTTGAAAACTTATAAAATAAGTTAGAAGGAAGGTGCATAGAAACTCCATTACATGCTTTTTGCTTTTGAATTTAATCCGTGTGCCGTTAATACTTTAACGGAAAATGGTAAAGCGGTTTGTTGGGTAACAATTAACTCCGTTAGGAAGTAGGCAAGCCACAATGATTGTTCCAATTACGAACAATTTCTTAAAAGTAAATTTTATGCAAAAATAAGAAATTAAAAAACTAAAAAAAATATCTAACAATATTAATAATTAAAAAGAATAAAAATCAGTTATACCATTATAGTATTTAGTAAGTTCAACAGAAATGCTTGATTAAGTGGATACAAGAAATGCTGCAAACTTCCTCCTTTTCTCTTGCAATTAATGGCGAATCTGTTGGGTTTTTCAAAGGGGCTAGGGGATTGAGACAAGGTGACCCATTATCACCCTATCTCTTCACCCTAGTCATGGAGGGGTTTCATATGGCGATGAAGCATTGCATTCAGCTTGCTAGTGATTCATTCGGTTTTCATGCGGGATGCCAGGCACTTGACATCTCTCACTTGTGCTTTGCGGACGACTTATTCGTTTTCACCAGTGGAGATGTGGCTTCGGTGGATGTGCTTAAACGTGCACTTGATTTGTTTCGGTCCTGGTCGGGAATGGAGCCGAGCTTGGAAAAGAGCGAGGTGTTTTTTGCAAACGTTCCAGATGATACCAAGATGGCGATCATTAACTCATTACCTTTTAAGGCGGGTGTCTTTCCAATCCGATACTTGGGTGTTCCGTTGTCTCCAACTAGGTTGAAGGTAACGGATTTTCAGCCTCTATTGGACAAAGTCATATCGAGAATCCACAATTGGAAGGTAAAAGCTTTATCTTTTGCTGGACGAAAGCTTTTGATATCCTCGGTTCTCCAGTCGTTGCAACTCTACTGGATGTCTGTTTTTATTCTTCCATCAGGGGTCATACATGAACTGGAGGCTTTGTTTC
>CM058040.1:4086288-4268788 GCA_030169165.1 Centaurea solstitialis | reverse complement strand
TTTAGAGATAATCCTACTCAAACGAGGGACGAAACAAGCTTAACATTAAAAGGTGTATTGATAACTTCTCACTCTTTTTCTCCCTCAATAATAGGTCCAGTTTTTATGTACATATTTTCTCCCGTATCTCCAACTATTTACGCTTTTACAAAAAACAAAACAAAACAGAAAATCCGCTATGTTTGTTTGTATTAATATAGACATAGTTATGTTGTTTAGCTTACTCATGTTTTTCTAACTATTTCTTATAATTATTTTTAGGACAATTGTTTTATAAAAACATATATACTTAAAAGAATTTCTAAACTTTGAAATCATGAATTTTGATACATTTTTTAGACACCTCCAAAGAGACTTATAACTCTAACTTTAGTGTAATATCAAAACCTCAAACAACATGTTGACCTAGGGGTGATTTGTTTGTGTCTAATGACTAAAAAGCTTTGATAAGTTCAATATGACACTTTTTGTTTGTATTTGATCATGTTTTTCTTTTTCTATGTCGACCATTTTGGCACCTCCCTCTCAAACTATCAACAACACTTTTATATTAGGGGATAATAACTAACCAATTCTAACACAACCGATCGATCAAAAATGAAAATCTGGCAATAATTGGATCGGATCATATTCAAATCGGATTACTTTGTTGTTGGATGAGAGTTAAAATCCAATAAGACTGACATGGATGATCCAGAGGGGATAGGCTTCTGTTAGAAAATAAAAAAGAAATTTTTTAAGGTGAAAAACAAGTTTTTTATAAAATCTACCAAAGTTCCCCTAGTGAATTTTTATATGGGCCCCATCAACCAAAATAGTATCTCGTAATCAACTAAAAAAAGCTCTCGAAATCAACAAAAAAAAAAACTAAAAAAGTTTGCAAAAATCACCAAAAAAAACTTAGAAAACCATTGAAATTAATCAAGAATACTTTAAAAAGAACTCGAAAGAGTAGAAGTAAGCTAAACATATATGGGACGATCTTTTGGGCCTTTACCTAAAAAGGGGTACCCACCATAAATTTTTTTGGATCCGTCACTGTATTAAAGTACCAATGATGAAGGATTTATTTTACGGGATATTTTTATTTGGTATTTTGGAGTATGTGAGTCATGTTTTATTATAATTTATGCTAATTAATTATTTTGTCGTTAAATTTATATAAAAATTCTAACTATGAGTAACGTTTTAAAATGAAACGTGTATGGTTTAAAATATGGTTGGAGCGAATTTAATGGATATGACTAGTTCAAGTCCCATCCAATTATCAAAGTCAATTTGATTGGGTTTAGGATTGCACATCAATTAACTTGGCCGATTCAAACATGTATGAACAATCATACCTACTAAGTACAATTTGAAAATTTTCAACCTATTAATAAAGATTAAAATATAAATTATACATCTTTTGTAATACTTTCGATGCCTACTTTCTCACTTGGCTTTCTTAATAAAACTGTTGTTTAAAAAAAAATCAGCTCAACCTGTGCAATATAATTGGGTTGGTGACCGATGAAGCTGTGACATCCGAGACACTTTTTTGGAAACACATTTGAGCATAAAAATGGCATATTTTCTCCACTTATATACTAACAAGATATGACATCAATTAACATATTTGCATGACCTTATTTGACTCATTGCTTAAGAGTAAATTCTCATTAATTTGCATCTTGATTATCTTGCAATAAAAGTCTTTCATAGACGGTTGAAGTGACAACTTTAATACATGGAAAGTGGAAAGTGGAAACATTCGGACATATTGCAAAGGTGTATAACATAAGAGAGGTATAACCAAAGGAGTGTTAGCCTAGTGGTAAGGCTTGGGCACTACATAGTGGTGAACCCGAGTTCGAGCCCTGGGGACGCATTCTGGAGGTACGGGGGCTTCGACCCCGGGCTGCATGCTTTAGCAGTCAGACTTCGGCCCAAAATTGCCGAGGATTAGTCTGGGCCCAATGTGGTCTGGGATACCTCTTCCAAAAAAAAAATAAGAGAGGTATCAGATTCATTCTGTTAAGTTAAGTTGAAATGAGTTTTGTTCAATTACAGTTTAGTACCACCGGTTTAAAGATTATAACTCGATTAAACATCAAGTGGCTTTGGAGTTAGGTGGGCTAGGTTGGTCGGGTTTTTATAGACTCCTAATTGGATTGCATATATTATACCCATGCAATTGGTTATTGAAATGCATTTGGATCAGTTTCACCCAAATCTCTTAAACGTCAATGAATAAACCCACACCTTCAAATCAAGTAAAACCATACTTAAAAAGTACTACTAACATACTTATTAGTTATTAGAGTGAGATTTAACAGTATATGTAGAGTATATTTCACAATCATATGTAGAAACGAAATTATCATTCGTAAAGATAATTAACGATGTGAATTAGATCACTTTTCATATTTACTTTTGATCGCAAGTCTAATTGATATGATGATCGCCTCAAACTTCAAAATACACAAAAATCATAGATTGTGATTTGATTTATAGGATTTGTAATATCTATTTGGTTTGTATCTGATTTATAGAATTTGTAATATGAGAGCATCACAATGGAGGTTCTTCTTATGGTGTTTACAAAAACCTTCACTGTGGGAAGAGGTTCTTGTCCAGTCACGTGTTCTTATTGGAATCCAGGTGCTTGAACAAGAACTCATATTCTTGTAATACTTTCGTTTTCTGTTATATAATAATTTACATAAATGAAAATTATGTTATAAATAAATAAAAGATGTGAGGTTTTTGTAAGAACCTCCATTGTAAAGTTATAAGGAGATTCTTAATTTATTGAGGTGACAATGATATGACAGGAAAAAATATGGCAAGTGAGGTTCTTAAAGGTTCCACCACTGTGGATGCTCTGAGTCTCCCTATTATGCAATTCATATTAAACGTGAAACTGCTTCTAACATACGAAATCCTATAAAATTCTAAGAAACATTGAAATCCTATAAAATTTTAAGAAACATTTTCGTAATTCATATATGACTTGCCATATATTTTAAATTAAATATGTAAACGCTTTATAGTACTTTATAGAGTTGCATCAATTTCATGTTAAAAATTAATTATAAATGATTATCACTCTTTGTAATGTTTATGTAGTTTGTATGCTATGTATAAAAAAATATGATTTACCATAAATAGAACGTGCAGATGAATGAAAATTCCTAATTTGATTTGAAATACAAATTGATGAATTTATGGTATGTTTTGAAGTTGATAATTTGCACAAATCTATTGTGATGTGTTTGGCATCTTTCCCAATTTCATTTCTTTATTCTATCAAATAAATTTTAAGACAATTTTGGTATACATATAGTTCCAACATCACGTGACGGAAAATAAATAGATACATAAATATAAAATATTAAGTAAATAAGGATATACTTAAAAAAAAAAGTAAATAAGGATATAAGTTAGATTATGGGGTTGTTTGTTTTAAAAAATTTAAAAATCTTTTGAGGTTGAATATTTAAAAGTTTGCAAATTTAAGACTATTTTATTTTAAGAAAACGTCTGAAAACTTATTACTGTCTTTTGAAATTTAAGAAGTGCACCATGCACCTCTTATTTTCTAAATGTGAAATCAGACTTCAGATTTCAAATCTCTTAAAAAATACACGACACCTTATGTATGACAATGAATTGTCGAACTATGATCTGGTACAAATCCTATAACAGTTGTAACTGAATAACGGTTTCACCACAAAAACCTAATGAAAGATGTAACTGGAAAACGTGAACGGTTTTGATTGATCAGTTACAAGTATTATGTTTTTATTAAGAGGAGTGTGTTTGTTGTAACAAACAGTCCCCACGGATGGCTCCAAATGCACCGACAGACGACTCAGCGATAATGTCCCCACCATCCACCAGAACATGCATGTGCATGAAACATACAACACAATAGATCTCTTGTAACGCATACTGTCGATGCACATTGTATTATTCTTTCTAAAAAAGTTAGCAAGTGGGTAGCCCTACGTCTACTTGTACGTTTATACCATTTAAAAAATGTGTAAATAGACATTGCTTTGGCATGTAGAAGGGACAACTTTAAACCATTTATTTATGCAAAATTTAGTCAGTTGAGGTTATATTATATTTAACTGGTTCAAACGAATAAATTCGAAAAGTTTAGTTATAAATAGGGTTTAGTTTTCCAAAATGGAAGGTTTTGAAACTTTGGTATATTAAATGGTAGATTTTTAAGTCCAATACATACAATAGCATAAGGTGACAACTTGGATACATTTTGGGTGACTAACCCCTTAAAAATAAACGAGACAAATAGATTAATATCCAACACTGTGTATGTAAAAGCATTATCATTTATAAATACTTCTCTCATAGAAAAATATGTTTCAACTTTTTAGGTGGAGTGGGTAGCTCGTCTGTGTTTTGTTTGGATAGTCTTTACAACAGTTTTGTAATCATATTTAATACGTTAGTAATTTAAGGAACTAAGGCAAGAAAATGTTCTTACAAAAAAGGTTAATAACGGGTAAACCCAAGTCAACTAACACCACCCCTATATATCGGTCCTAAGAGCATCATCTGATAGACAAATAAAATATATATCGGCCCAGTCCTATCTTACAGTACTCCTATCTTACGGTAAGTATACTTGAACCCTGGTCTATTTGTACAATTATTAAAGCAAATTATTTAAACATGTTAATCACCATATATAATCAAATGTAGATATTTGATAAATTATATATATTAAAAAACAACATACAAATATATTTATTTTATGGTACGTATAGTGTAAGGCAATAATAACGATGATAAAGTAAATGGGCCCAATACTGCATTCGTATATACGTGTAAGCAAATAAATTTAAGAGAAAAAAGACAAAGTTAATGGGCCTAATGGCCCACTATCAAAGAAAAAAGTGGGCCTACCATTTTAAGGACTAAGAGCTGTCTGTTTCCACTTAAGGCAACCCAACTTCACTACTATTATTGGAATGGAACCTCTTTTATTTTCTATAAGTAGTTAAAAACAAGCTCATAAAAATTTAAAAACAAAATTTATTTTTTGTGGGTATTTTGTTGAAATTGACGGATCGGGTAATGGTTTAAAATAAGTGGAAGAGTAAATTACTATTTTGTCCCTATGGTTTGTATAGGAATTACGGATGTAGCCTTGGGACGAAATAGTTACGTCATCAATAGTTACTTTGGGTTCAATTATATAGCGGACTAGTCCTTTATCAATAAGTCTATCAATGGTTAATCCGTTAAATCAAGGGGAGTTTTTATGTTTTTACGTTTTCCTTTCACCTTTTATTTTAAAAAAATTATACAAGTTATATCACTGTTTATTTATAACACACACACTCACATATAATATGTGTATATATATACACAGAGAGAGGAGAGGGAGGGAGGGAGAGAGAGAGAGAGAGAGAGAGAGAGAGAGAGAGAGAGTCGGGTTCAAAGGAGAATGATATTTATTTAAGAGAATAAGAAATTTGTTGAATCACATATTCACATGTAATTTTGCATTAATATTACGTACAAAATCATATGTAATTTACACGACTTTGCACCACCAATTTAATACGTGGCCAAAGCCTCCCTTGTGACTTTTTTTTGGTCATTAATGTAAAATCGCATGTGAATTTGCATGTGATTTGACTGTTTTCGTATTCTCTTAAGTAGTTAGGATAAGAATAACTTAACTATTCTAAATAAAGCAATTTAGTTGTAAACATCATGTCACATATTATACTATCGTAAGAAACAAAAGGAATACTAATTACCATACATAATTTATATAACAAATTCCCATTTAGTATAATATCTTGACTAATAATCACAATATATCTTTTAAATTACTATTTTAATAAAATAATTTAGATCAAAGTTGTATTAGTTATACTATAATTTGAAACATATTATATGTGTTTGTGTATATATAATATGAATAATATTATTTTTAACGATACTCTCAAACATTAATAAATAGTTAGAAGCTAATTATATCCCAAATAGCTATTGAAAGGTCCAATTAAACAAGTGGTGGTTTTTTTTAATGAAAGCATAAGGTGGTCCATACGAGCTTACAATCGAATAAAGACAACATCATAAAATTTATTAAATAAAACAAATCTATATCTATATATATTAAAAGAAGGTTTTTGCTGATGTCATCAAAATGAAATTGAGTGATTTCATTGGTCAATTAAACAAATCCTATTAAATGATGATGTCATAATCTATTTCCATTTTTTTTTTCCAAAATTTACATACCTAAAATTTCTCATTAATTTATTAGTTTCCCTTTTATAATTTATATTTTGTATCCTTATAATTATTTGATTAAATTACTTATTACCCCTTAGTTTTTCAATTTTCACTTTACATTCTTATCATATTAATGTATATGAATTAAAATCATTTAAGTTTTTTGTTTTTCTTTTTTATAAATTACACCTTTATAATCGTCTCGACAATACCTTCAAAATGAGTATAATATTGAATATTTTTTTAAAGGTTCTTGAAATTTAAAGGTTCCTATTTTTAATCTAAATTTTTTTTATAGATTATTTATAAATAATAAAAGTTTATTTTATTTAAAACGCTATTGTTGATGTTCTTGAAATTTAAAGATTCCACCCTTTTAGTCTTACTAATTCTATAGATCATTTATAAATAATAATTTTTTTAAAACCCTACAAATCAAATTTATTTCAGAATCCCTCTCGTTTTAGAATCATTCACGAAATCCAAATCTTTGAACAAAAGAATTTCAGATATTTTAACAACTATTAGATGACTAAAATATTTAATAATAAACTAAGAGTAATTTTTTTTCATTTAATTGATTAATTAGAATTATTTTAATAAATAATAATTCTCTACTTACTCAATTTCAAAGAAAGTTTTGAATCAAAAAATGAAAGAAAAGTAATTTAAATGGTTATGATTAAACTAAATCATTAATGTTTCTTTTATCAATTAACTAAGTCATATTTATATTGTTAATTGGATATTACGTTTGGTTTGTGGTGAATTATTTGTGAACTTTATAATGCAAATGTTAATTCTTATTAGAAACTAAAACAATATGTTTAAATCGTCCGTGTATTACACGGGTCATTAACTAGTATTTCTTAATTCAACCGTATTAATTAAATAATTTTAACCTTGTCCGTGATAATTTAATTCTAGTAATTTTTACATATCCAAATATTTTCCAGAAAATTTTAATATATAGGGAATAATAAATTTACTGTTTTTAAATTATCTGTCATCAAGCCCCACGAATATTTGATAATCCAAAGCAACCATAAATTTTGAATTTTTTATAAGGTTCAACTAGACTTTGCCTAGACTACATCCTTGGCAATTTAGAAACTGAAAATTCGGCCATCTGAAACTAAGCCTAGCCACAAGGGATTCGAACATGGGGTGAATGGGATACCATCCACATTCCCCACAGCTTTTACCGCTACACCACAAGCCTTGTGGTTAAATTTTGAATTTTTATATAGTAATTATATGATTTTTATATACATAAATACTAGAAGTATATTTGCATAGTATTGTGCGATATATTTCGATTGAAAAGTTGATAACTTGAACCCTTAATTACGTTATATGCTCGTTTTTTTATTTGTCAGCTCTCGATTTAGTTTTTTGATTGTGTCGGTTTGAGGGAGTGATAGAGTCTTTGGTTAGTCGTTAGTTCTATAGTATATATTTGATATCGTATTAGTAGGATTCAACAATTTTATCTTATATTTGAATGTGCTTATCAATTAATATTAGTTAATTATATGGAGTTTAAGAAGTTGTAAATATTTGACCCCAAGTACAACATTGCCGATTTCACACCTGACCACAATGATTTACCATTGGATAACCATAAACTCTCCTCATCTTCTTGGAAAAGATTACCAAGAGAATTCACACTTTCCACATTCTTATTCCACCACCCTCTAACTCTCATCCATTAAGGTTTTGCCTCCTCACTATGTAACTAACGCATGATCCACGCTTTCCACCGCTACCCCACATCTCGGACACAATAATGAATCGAGATCCACACCTCTTTCCTTTAGACTTGACCGGGTTGGGATTCTTCCTAATCTCGCCCTCCAAACAAAAATATTAACTTTCTTCAGTAACAACAACCACGAAAGCATTTTCTCCACCGCCAAATCACTAACCCCACTACCTCCCAACATGGCTTTCCTACATTCTATAACCGAGTATACGTTTACTTCGTCCACTCCCCAAACCCACTTGTCCTCCTTCTCCCTTACCAGTACCCACCCCTCTAGTATGTTTAACGACCTAATTCCTTTTCCCTTGGCTCCCTCATCTACCTCCACTCCCACACAGACTCATTGCCTTGCCACCAACCTACATCCGCTACTCGCATCCTGAGAGACTCAACCAACCGTCTAAGCCTTGGAAACACTTTTCTAATGGGTTATCAGACATCCACCTCTCCTCCCAAAATCTAGTGACCCGCCCGTCCCCTACGCATTTCTTAAAGGATCAGGCAAAATCAAAAACTAGTAACATTATGGACCTCCCCTAACTGCCTAATATTCCCCCACGGAGATGACCTACCCACCCTGCTTAAGAGGCTCCCATCCTCACCAAAAATACTCGTAACTACTTTAACCCACAACGCTTCCTTCTCCAAAAAGAACTGTCACCACCATTTTCCCGCTAAAGCTCAATTCAAGCATCCAAGATCCCCAATAATTAGACCCCCTCTCTCAAACGAACTCACCACCCTATCCCACTTAACCCACAAAATTGCTTTCTTGACCAAACCCTCCTTACCTGCCCCTTCCCCCAAAAGAAACGTTTTATAATTTTGTCCAACTCACGAATCACTCCACTCTGGGCCAGAAATAAGAAAAAATATTATAACGCCAAACTATTCAAAACTAATTTTGTAAATGCATGAAAATTTTGGTTGCAAAACATCCGAATAAAAGTGTTTCGTATATGAAACATTTGGTTATTGATAAAAAGTAATGTATATTTATATATGAAACAATTAAATGCATATCTTAATAAAGATGTTCTACATATAAAACCTTTGGTTGTGCCTCTAATAAAGTTATAGACAGTTTAATATATGCAGATGACGATGAGATACAACGTATGAAGACAATATATCGAGGAGTGTCGGGATCTAATTGCCTCGATCAATTGTTGAGGAAGTATTTGAGAGTTGACGGTTTTGAACGATTTTCAATGGTGTTTGCTTAGTTTTTTGAGGGGATGTTTGGGATTGCAAACATATGTTTTTTTTTTGAAAAATTATTTATCAAAAGTATAAGATGAACTGGTATTTTTATACGACCCTTCTACTCTCTTTATATCCGTGTGTAGGTGAAAGACCATGTGAGAAATTAAGTTTAACATGAGAAACATGAGAAGCAGATATCGGTGATCACCCTTAATCTTACATATTATCTCGATACATCTGATTCTAATATGTATCCATTTGTCATCTAGTAATTAATAACCACTTTTTACGTTAACATCATCTTTTCATCAAAACCAACCCATATATGCGTACTAATGGTATTTGTGAAAAAGAAATAATAAAAGTTTGAAACATACAGTCAACAATGATGTGGCGGGTTGGGTGGCGGGGGTGATGGCCTAGCCGAAGCTCCCGTCCTCCCTTCTTTTTTGCCGTTCAAAAAAAAAAAACAATGATGTGGCGGGTTGGTTAACGCTCGGGGGGTTCATAGCGCCGTAACAGAGTTCGAACCTTCCCGTGCGCATGCCGGGGAAATTTAAGTGGGGTCATGCTTAGCTCCAAAATTGCCGGGGATTAGTCGGGCTTTGGCCGGGACACAGATATATTTTGTATTTGAAAAGAGGCCCAAAATGTATAGTTATTGGGCCTGGGCCAGAGCGTAAAAAACACGCTCCAAAAAGGGAGAGTGGGGAGAGGGAATAAAGGGGAGTGGGGGGTTCCCGTGGAGTTGGATTGGACTGTTGTGGAAGGTTTTCCTATTATTCGTCATTATTCCATTTTCCTTTCTTAGCCCCAAAACCCATCTCTCTCAATTATTATTCCCTATTTACCAAATTACCCCTCTTCTTTTACCATATTTCCCATGCCTACCCACTCTGCCACCTGTCATATTCCCATTGGTTAGATACCCACATCCTTAAAAGGAAAAAAATTAAATTTGAAATTGTCCAATTAAAGTCACTAACATGTTTTATCCTTTTTCTACTCGTGTAAAATCATACCCCTTTTACTCATGGTTCACATCGTCACTCACACGGGTCATAACCCCTTATAAGAAGGTATGGGTAGAAACACTACTAAAAAAGGATATTACCAACAACCGAAAAAGTTGGAAATTGGCTTTATCGACGGGTTTTCGACTAAACGAGCATCGCTAAAAAGCTAGTTGGTAAACGCTACCGACTGTTTTTCCGGCGACTTTTAAGGACTGATTTCCGATTGTTTTATTACGAGCGAAGTAAACCATCGAAAATCAGTCGGATATTCCGACTACTTTTAACAACGGTAACGGTCGTTGGTAATACATAATTTTTTAGTAGTGAAATTGTTTCTTAAGTTTATTTATAAAAACAATTGCTTTTATCTTCATTAGTGTATCAAATATTTTGTTTAGCTATAAGTATATATTGACTTATATATATCCAACATTGAAAAATACATTACATAGACCAGTAAAGATTAAATTCAAATAAGTAATTATCTTAGTGGAGTTCTATATAAGTTTTAAATTTGTTGAGTTGACAATTAATAATGTAACAAGAAAAAAAAGGACAAATACAGTTTGTATTAGTCACTAAATTAGAAATGCTCTTAATATAATATGTTTTGGGACCGTTATTATTGTAAATAAAATACAAATTATTGTAGTTTTAGACAACATTGTTGTTGTTCCTAAATATGTAAAGTCAAGACTTGCAGGCTTTTGTACGAAAAAAGTAACTCGCTTTATATATGTACATAGTGAAAATTTACAAGCTAACAAGATTTTTCACTTATTCTTGATTTTTTATAGTAAGAGCCAAGAATTAACCTTCTTGTTAGAGATGTGATTAGATAGTTGAACTGTAAAATTCTTGTACAGTTCAAATCTACCACATCTATACATTGTTTTAAACAAATTAAGTTGATTTATTGGTGAAATTTACAAAAGCTTTATCAAGGTGATATTTCATGTATGCCTTTTTGTCTGTTCATATGTAGATAACTCTTTACCACGTGCTTTTAGGGTTCTTGACCATTTTGCCTTGATTTTGTATGCTCGAGCTTTCAATTTCTGGTATGCTTATGATGTTTTGGTATAATCAAGAATCATAATAAGGAACTTCATCTCTTATTTACATTTGGTAAAGATTCGACTAAGATATGAATATGGCTTGAGATCTGATTTAGATATGAATTATAGGATGAAATTTGACTTGGATGCGAAGTTTGATATGAAACTTTACTTTGTTATTAACTTAGGATGAAGTACTTTATGAAATTTGACTTTGTTTTTAACTTGGCATGAAGTTCAACTTACATAAATCCGGTATAAATTTGGAGATGAATATTAACTTGCAATTATTATAATTTGGTATGAAATTTGACGAGGGTATCTAATTAGACGTGAAATTTGACTCATAAGGAATGTATATAAGAATACCTAACTTTTGTGAAAGTTTCATGTAGATCACCTACCTAAAAAACGTCAAAAAAGTGCTATCCAAATTTACAATTAATGTCATTTACACCAAATCAAACCAAAATTACGTGAAAATGATAATACGGGCATCGTGCCCTTTAACTTTATAAGTTTAAAATTCATTAATGGGTTGTTTGTTTCCTCTTAATAGTTCCATTAAGTGGTAACATCTAAATTGTTAAGATGATGTGAATATTGTTTGACAAAAAAGAAGTTATGTCTCCTAATGGTTTAAAATCCTCTAAATGATTTCTTATCTTGGAACTCCTTTAACCATTCATCACCCTAATTTCATCCTAAACAATTACCAAACAATCATATTTCATTTTGCACTATATTTTAAGAGCATCTTAATCATTCTATACCAAACCATTCAGCACAACTACCAAACAACCTTTAAATGAACACGCATATACTGGTGGTATTTTTAGATGAATTGACTTACAAACTATTTCAATTTGAATTTGAAAATTTTATGTCAAAAACTTACTATACAATTTTAACCATTCAATTTTATGTCAAAAAACTTCTTTAGAACTCATTGTTCTTTCTTCCTAAAGCTTTATTACAACTAGGTATTAAATACCTGCGCTACGTATCGGGTTATAAAGTGTGATTGATTTTATTGTAAGTAGTAAAATGGATTTTTATGAAACATAAGTTTGTACATATGTCGTCATACAAAAGGTTTTTATGACGGACTTCATGTATTGTGTTGGGTGTTTAGCGTATGCCAATATCCATTCTTCACTTTCCTCAATTTTCTCTATTATAAATTTAATTTAACTAAGACAAATGAACTTTTTTAAATATTGCCTAACACATATGTTGGAGATGTTCTTATATACCCTTACATTCAATACATGCTACATCATAGATTATTTTTTTTTCTAAATTTACATATAACACATGAAATTATCATGATTCTATTTCCCTTTTCTTGTTTAGAAGCAAAGTTTTGGAAGCAAAATAATTTTAATAATTTATGTTAAAACAATTCTAAACCTTTAATTTTACTTTTCTTCTTTTTCCTCTATATTTAGAAAGAAACATATATTGTTTTATTTTATGTTCTTTTTTCACAGTCATGTTCATCCACTATTACTACCAAATATACACTCTAACAACAATTTTTTTTCTTCATAATTTCACTTTGTCCCCAAAATTTCATCTTCTTTTACATTCCATCAACATACAACCAATTCATATTATTATATGAATATACAAAATCACAATCTCATCAATAGCAACATCATATATATATATGTGTGTGTGTGTGTGTGTGTGTGTGTGTGTGTCAACAGTTATTTAAAATAAATAAAAAAGATTTATAAAATCAATAAATAAAGAAATTTTAACAGATTTTAACCCAAAGCTTTGAAAAAAAATATCATGTATTTATCAATAGTTTAATGAAATTATTTGATTAAAGTTATAATAATTTATAATTAATCAGTAAAACAAAAATGTGTCGATAAAATAAATAAATAATTTTTTTTTATCAAAATGTGAATTATATAATAAGAGAATAAAAATCATAAAGAATGGTGTACTTTCCAGACCATATATATAACTTCATCAGACAATTTTTGGATTAATTAACCACTCAATTTAATAAAGTTGGACCGATGAACGAATGAAAACGAATTAAAAATAAAAATTATAGGGATGAAAAAAACATTTTTCAAAATTTTAAGGTTAAAAAGTATTATAAGTATGAAACTTCAGGGGCTAAAATCAAACTTTAGTATAATATTTTATTATAAAAAAGTCTTTCCTGGGTTTTGTAGGTTTATATAATGTATTGTCCATCAAAATTTATATTTTTACATATTTTGATCACCAAATAGATATAAGTTAATAATAATATTTGGTATTTTTTTTTTTTGGAAAGGTTCACCTAGACTTTGGCCAGACTACATCCTTGGCAATTTTTACCGAGAGCTAAAGCATGCTCCCCTGGGATTAACACTCAGTGGCCCCTGGTTGCTCACCTCCGGATTCGAACTTGGGTGGTTTTTCCCCAACACCAAGCCTTAACCGGTAGGCTGCCCCATTGGGGTTAATATTTGGTATTTTTTATTAAATATGATGTAAATGATTGATTTGAGAGATATTTTATGGTTGGATTATCTACAATAAACTTTTGCAAAATTGAGTATCTTGACATTTTTCCTTTAACTTATATGATTGTTGTTCCATATTTATCATTTAAGCCAAAAGAGCTTAAACAGTTTAACAAGCCAAGTCCAATTTCCAACAAATATTACAAGAGAATGAATAATTAATACTCACTTTTGTAAGGATTGAAAAAGGTTGCATGACATTGCTAATTAAGGTAATTTTCACTTGCCTATGAAGAGTTATAGAACGGTAAAAACTACATATGTGCCACAATAATTGGTTAAAAACTTAAAATAAATAAATATGCATCATGTATAAAAAATACGATACTTTTTTATTTATGTTTAAAAAATATACTTTTAAAAGTTACATACGAGTATATAATCTAAAAATATTTATTTAAATATATTTATATAGGGGTGGGTTCAAATACAAACCACCCTTTCGTTGTGAACGTGAGGACAGCCCAGAGCGCGACACGTGGCAATCTGAAACGGCGGGTCAAGTCATATTCAGTATGAATAAAACTGCATGTTAGTGTTATTCATACTGAATAACGCTTGACCCGCGGATGACCCGCGGCTGACCCGCCCGCGTCCAATTGCATCAGAGTGCATGTTAGTGTTATTCAGTCTGAATAACGCTTTATTCAGTCTGAATAACTAAGTCGAAATTTTTTCAAATTGCCACGTGTCGCGCTCTCGTTTGTCCTCACGTTCACAATGAAAAGGTGGTTTGCAATTGAACTTTCATCTATTTATATATATATATATATATTGTTCAAAAAGTATGTATTTCAAGAGACATATTTTGAAAACTATGTCAAGTTTTACTACCTTATGTCTATATTAATTATTAAAAATAGAATATATATATATATATGTGTGTATGTATGTATGTATGTATGTATGTATATAGACAAAAGTTCGGCTACGAACTCATTTTTCATTGTAAACGGGCGGACAGTCGAGAGTTCGACAAATGACACATTTAGTCTGAATAATCTAATATTGTTCAAGGTGAATGTTCAATTCATGGTGAATAATCTAATTTATTCATCTTTCTATTAGGTATTTGGCACTAAACTTAAGAAGCTAGTTTCAATTTAACATTGAAATATAAACAAATTAATCCTAAACATACATGAAGAATTAGCCCTAAATCAAAAGAAATTAACTATAAATATTTAGTTCTAAACCTAAACAAATTAACTACAGAGTTAGCTACGTACATGTAATGATTATGGCAATTTTATCCCAAAACATTTATGATTTCATATTTAAGGACCTAAATACACTTAAAATATTGTGGTTTTCCAAGATTCCATATCCCAAGCCTCAAATTTGATAGACTTTTCGATAAAAACAACCATGAAAGATAGATTTCTCTGATAAAACTTCTCAAATCAACAAAACGGCAATGAAATTAATGTTTCGTTGCAAATTAACAACTTATTTGTCACATAAGTTGTTTTTTCAGAAGGAGATATCTTCATTCACAATGCCAATATCATAACAACTTGCAACAAGTTCAATTTTTTTTGAATGGCAACAAAAGAGCAAGTAAGCGGGAGCTTCAGCAAAACCATCATCTCCGTCAAAACAAGCCCAAAATTTACTAGAAAGCTAGCAAGGAGCTAGGAAAGAATACAAATTAATTCAATTGATTTGGAAAAATTAAACCAAATTTTTTTTAGAGAATGAATGAGGGGTAAAAAGGGAAGAAAAAAAGAGAGAGGGTAAAAGGGTAAAAATGGTGGAAAAGGGGTGCATGATGATGATGGTGATGTTGAATGAATGAATGAATGAGAGGTGGTAAGGTGTGATGACATATATATAATATAGGGATACATGGTACAGACATATGTAATTAAATTAACAATAACTAATTAAGGAAATTGAGTAATTAGTGTTCTTTCTAGTCTTGGTGTTGTCGATTTCCTTTCCTGGATATATAATATAATTGTAGAGAGAGAGAAAGAGAGAGAAAAGGGACAAAAACTAAAGTGTTTTCATTTCCGACTTGTTATTATTATTCCCATTATACATAATATTATACTTCTTTTTTCGATTTGGTTAACGTCGGAAAGCTGTCTAAGAAAGAGATGGTTCTCTCTCTCTCTCTCTCTAAAAAAGAAAACCGATATATTATATATAATACATATTATATATATTACAAAAAGTAAAATCTAATATACACCTTGTACCAATTAATCTAGACGGTTTTGTATATACATATAATTAATTTATATGTAATTTGTCTGATATGTAGGATACACATATATCATATGTACAAGTGTATAAAAAAAAGGAATTTCAATTCTTTATATATATGTGTATATATAGGTATTGTCAAAATAAATGGTTATCAAAGAGCTATTTGTCAAAAAAGCTTGTAGTGGACCGGCATTTGGTGTTTAGTAAGGTGTCTTCCTCCTTTGTGGTTGTGAATTCGAGTCTCGTTTTAGATATTAATGTAGATTTAGGATTAGGTTTAGTGGGTGTGTCTGTCTCATGGTGTTAAAAAAAATACCAAAGTGCTATTTAGTATTTCATGTTTTTCAGAGGTCCTCCTTTTACACACACATTTTTTTTTTTTGGACAGCAAAGGGCAAAACTTTATTTGCCCTTTGCTGTCCAAAAAAAAAAAAAAATATGTGTGTGTAAAAGGAGGACCTCTGAAAAACATGAAATACTAAAATAGCAAGAAACACCCTCTTAGTCCTTTATCTAGACCATATGCACTTGTGCATAAACGCAATTTGTAATATGCATACGTGCTTATCCTCAGGTGCATAAAAACCAAAAAACAACTTAATTTACTGCTATGCACAAATGCATGTCGACCAAATAAAGGACTACGAAAGGTGTTCCTCGATTTTATATTTTTTGAGGTTTTCCATTGAACCTCTGTCTCTCTACGTATATATATGTATGTGTATATGTATAAAGTGTGTGAGAGAGAATGTGTGTAAATGAGAAGATTACAAGAAGGATAGCTTAGATTTCGATTTGGGTAAAGTGGTACAATTCAAACAAAGAGAAAACGGGTTCACAAGAACCCAAAGAGAAGCACAGAAAGAGAGAGAAAGAGAAAGAAAGAGAGAGTATGTATCTATATGTATATGTATAGGTTGTATGTATAGATACATAGAGTGAGATGGATTTGCTGCTTTCGGCTAAGAGCTAATGAAAACTGGCCTCGTCCATGCTGTATTGGGCAGTTGGTTGTATTGACCACCACAGAGAGAGATTTACACACACACACACAAGATCTAGTGGAAGATGCACCCATCTCTACCCTATATCTATCTATATGTATATATGTATCTATAGCCCACCTTCTACCTACACAAACCCTAGCTAGGTTTCTTCTTCTTTGCTTTTCTTTATAGACCTACCCACAAAAAGTAGAAGAATAAAATTAAAAAACTATTCCATTTTAATCATTATATGTATCTCAAATCTTCACACACATTCAAATAGATTTAACAAAATTTCAAGAGAGAGAGAGAGAGAGGGGGTTAGAGAGAGAGAAAACTAATAGGTTTTCTTTTCTTCTTTTTTTTTTCCATCTTTTTTGTTGGGTTTTTAGGGAGAAAATGTGGGATCTAAACGGTTTCCCTGATCGGAGAAATCCACCGGAGGAATCATCACAAAGATGTTCGGAAGAAGAAGAAGAAGATGATGATGATGATAATAGTAAAGGTAAACGAGTTGGATCGGTATCGAATTCGAGCTCCTCCGTAGTCGTTATGGAAGAAGATAATTATTGCTCGGATGAAGAGGAATCCGAGAGGGGAATTAAACGGTTGTTCGGGTTTTCGATGCCGCCGGAGAATTCATCGCCGGTGACTCGGCAGTTTTTTCCGGTGGATGAGACGGAGGTGGACCCGACAACCTCCGATGGCGGCGGCGGTGGTGGGATGGTCTCGCCGGGTGTTAATTTCCCGACTGCTCACTGGTTTGGTGTTAAATTCTGCCACCAATCGTCAGATCCTTTAGCCGGTGGCTCTGTCGCCAGTAGTGCTACTACTGGCGACGGGTTCATCGGAAAAACACCGTCCGCCGTGGTTCCACAACCGCTTAAGAAAAGCCGCCGTGGACCACGGTCTAGAAGCTCACAGTATCGTGGAGTCACCTTTTACCGGCGAACCGGCCGATGGGAATCACATATTTGGTAGGTCAAGTATTTTCTTTATAATTTCTTCCTTTCTTTTCTCTTCTTTATATGTTTGTTTATTTGTATATATATTAAAATTTCTTCTTCCATGCCTTGCATTATTGACATTTTATTGTTTAGGATTAAAAAAAGAAAAATTAATTTTTTCTGAAATTCAGATGGAGTTATGGTTTTTATGGTTAATTTCTTTTAACTATTACAATTTCTGTTAATAAATTTAATTCAATTATTTTTGTATGACTCAGGGATTGTGGGAAGCAAGTTTATCTAGGTACACACACTTCATATCCCCTCTTTAATTCAAGAAACTTAGTTAAAAATCAAATCTTTAATTATCAAGATTTTAATTAAAAAAAAAACTAAAAATATGATTAATTAATTTCCATTTCTTCTATGTGAAAAACAGGTGGATTTGATACTGCCCACGCAGCAGCACGGTAAGAACTATATACATGTACAGTAATTAATTATTTATTTCATTCCTCTTTAATCTCCATAAATTATTGATGTGAAATATAGAAATATAATATTATATCTTTTATATATTATATTATTATATATGGCTGTTTGCAGTGCATATGATAGGGCAGCAATCAAGTTCCGTGGAATGGAAGCAGACATTAACTTCAGCCTTGATGACTATGAAGATGATCTAAAACAGGTAATTAATTATATTAACTACTGTGTGTGTTTTCACCTTTAGTGTGTGTGTTAAGTTGCTTACAAAAAATTAGACACACAACATTGTATATATAGTAGTGTAATTTAACTATTAAATTTTATGAAGATTAATTGTTATATTAATTAATTAATTAATTATTGTGTTGTGTTGTGAAATTAAACAACAAAAACAGATGAGCAATCTAACAAAGGAAGAGTTTGTGCATGTACTAAGGAGACAAAGTACTGGATTTCCAAGAGGGAGTTCAAAATACAGAGGTGTTACTTTGCATAAATGTGGTAGATGGGAAGCTAGAATGGGCCAATTCTTGGGCAAAAAGTATGTTTTCCCTTTTCTATTGCTTATTTATCACCCAAACTTTTCTTACATATAATATATATATACACACACATTTGTGTTATGTAGATGCCTAATACAACAAGTAGGTACATTGAATGTAGATTGAAATGTAACATTTACAATAATAATGTCGGTTGGTGCCATTTTTTATTTGGTTTCGTTTTCTGTAGACCATCAATGTAGTCTTTTGTTACCTTGTTGGGATTAGCCAGAACAAAGCTTCGAATACCCTTAAAAAAAGGGTTGTTACCTTTTTCATCATAGTTTTACTGAATAAGGTTAGGTTACTAACTTTCCCCGTTGTTTCTTTGATCTTTTACTTCTTTCAATATTTAGTGGTATTCTAGATATTTATTTAAGGGTAGTAAGTTTTTATTAAGATGTTGAGTTTAATGTTACGATGATGAACCTGACCTTGTTCTTTTGTATCTTAAATTTTATCGACCCGTGTGTTGTCTTGTGACCGTTTTGTTATAATACACGAAAGGGTATTTTTGGCATTCCGGTAGTTTGGATTATTAAAAGGGTCTTCTTTATTGTATAATAATAGAGGTACCTATCTACAGGTACCTATGAAGCTACTCAAACACATTCTTCTCTTTGCTTTTAAGTTTGTTCTTCTCTCTTTCTTTTAGATCCTTTTCTTTTTGTTTTTGTTTTTTACTTGTAGATGCTTCTCCCTTTTCTTGACAGC
Source organism: Centaurea solstitialis (assembly GCA_030169165.1). Classification (NCBI taxonomy): domain Eukaryota; kingdom Viridiplantae; phylum Streptophyta; class Magnoliopsida; order Asterales; family Asteraceae; genus Centaurea; species Centaurea solstitialis. Next base: position 4,249,050 of record CM058040.1, on the reverse strand, counting down.
AAGTAGATCAACAAACAAGACACTTAAGATTTGTTTCCTTTTTTAGGTGATTTAAGTTAATGATGTTTTTCTTTTCTTTTTGTCAAGTTTGATGTCTTAGGTTTGTGTTCTTTATTAACAGGTATGTGTATCTGGGTCTCTTTGATACAGAAGTTGAAGCAGCTAGGTAAAAGGGTGTTTTCTTGATTCTTGAAGGACTAAATTGTCAAATTTTAAACTTCAAAGGGTTTGAATTGAAATATAATCTTTATTGTGTTTTTGTACATGATCTAGGGCTTATGACAAGGCTGCTATTAAATGTAATGGGAAGGCTGCCGTTACCAATTTTGACTCTAGCATATATGAGAATGAACTCAATTTGACTGGTAAAACTAGACATTTTTAAAAGAAAAAACATTTGGGTATTTTAGTTTAATATTTAATATATTTTTTTGGTTTTTGTATTTTGGTTAACAGAGTGTTCGAGTAACAGCAATAATGATAACAATGTATCTTCGGGCCATAATCTTGATTTGAGCTTAGGTGGGGGCTCAACGTCAAATATGGCGAACAGTGGAGGTGAAAATGGTCATTTCATAAGGGCTCATCATTCTGACTCGATCCAACTTGGGTTAAGACCTACAGAACGCAATAATGCAAAAACTTTACAGCTTTTGAACCATTCAGATCCTGGATCGTTTACACACCAAAATGAAATAAGTGGATACAAGCATTTTATGAGACCAGTTGACCCGTCTATGCATCATATGCACAATGCACCGGTCTTCAACTCATTGAGTCGTCATCAAGTGAGTCCGCTTCACTTTCTCTTCGTCCGGTTTTTTCCCTTAATTAATTTCCTTTGATTTTGAACTTGGCCATAATTTCCCCAAATTAGTTTTTAATAACTTTAAAGATTATTAAAACAAAGTCATGTGCATATGTGGTTAACAAACTCTATTATACAATTAAAATCAAAAAAATAAAAATTCAATGATTATTCAAAACCCTAATTAGGTAAGTCTCATAATCTCAATTCTTGAAGGTGGATAGAGGCTAAAATGATGCATGATTAAATCCAATCAATCCCCCTTAAACATATCAAGATTCATTATTAAGCACGTAAATTTAATGTTTCTAATATCCAATTTTTGTTTAAAGAGGAGGAATTATGGTTTCCTGATAATATTTCTTGATCCTGATAATTATAATCCATCATTATTACAAATTCTTCTAAAAATAATACTGAAATGTTGATCAAGGGACATATTGCAATATTAATGATGATATCTAGACTTGGAATCATGTGATATCAGCTTGTTTTCGTAAGACCATAAAAATAACACCGATCATTGACAGTATTTTTGTTGTGGAAGTTCAAAGTTTTTTGTACCCTTCACAATATTTTACTGCTAAGATTCACTGTTATTTTGTGGTATTGCGGGTCTCACCAAAACATGCTAGTCTCACATGATCCCAACCCTTTATGTATATCTATATATCTATATAGAGGAAAGTTTCCTTAGAAACATAAAACTGATTAGGAATATGGCATAGCCTACAATGCATCATGATCACCGGTACCTGTACACAACATTTAAGATGAATAATATTCAATATTTTTTATGAACGTCAAGTCTCATGTTGTAGGCGGTTTCGTCCCTAATTGGTTTTAGCTTTTTAACATAATTACCTGCCCAATATATATATATATATATATGTATACATACATGTGATTATTTTGATGTATGATATGCAGATGCAGTTTTCAAGCAGCAGCAGATTAATGGAAGGAGGAGGCCATGATATATCTGTAGGTTCAAGTGACAATAATAATAGTAATAATGGTAATGCAGATGGACCTTCTTCTCTACACCAAATCTATGCAAAGAGTGCTGCAGCATCATCAGGATTCCCACAGCAAAGATTCAATATTTGACCCCATTCCTATATCCTAGCTGCACACAAATTAAATGCCTTCTTTCATCACTTTCTCATCATCAAAAGAAAAAAAAAAGGTAACACCAAAAAAGAAGAGAAAATGGCCTAAAGGTTAATTCCATAGTTTTTGTGTGTAAAAATGATCAATCAAACAAAGCAAATTATCAATGACCTTTTTTGTTTTGTTTACTGGTTTGTAAAGATTAATGCCATGAGTTATGAGATTTTAGCATGGTCAAGATTCATATAACATATCGACCAAATTTACCGTTAATATTGACCAAAACTTTTCCAAATCCATAACGAGTAATTAGTAGTTAAAGCTTTAGAAATGTACATCAAAACGAGTGTAAAGAAAGTGTTACCTTATATGATTCGTCGTTGTTTGACTTTTTTCTATCGTTTATCGACAACTTTTATATTTAGCTCATCTAGCGTTGGTTATCGAGTATATGTACGTCAGTTTTGATATTAATGTTAGTTATAAATAACATAAACCATTTTTTTATAAGAAAACTGTGTTTATTTGATAATTTTTCCAATATATAATGGTTACAACAACAATTTATTTTAAAATTTTATTAGCCAAACATCTTATCGTGTAAACCTATTATAACATTTTTTTAAATAATGATTTTAAGTTTTATAAAATATTCTATTTATACGCTTTAATATTTTACATATTTTATAAATCAATTTTATTTTAGTGTTTTTAGATGAGATACATTGATAAATTGGGTTTGTTTCAGTTTAACTTTTTGAAAATTGTTATTTGTTTTATAAAATAGGAAAAAGAATCTAAACTTGAAAATGAGGTAAATATAAATATATAATAACGTACATAATTATTTACATAGGTCTTTATACAAACATTTAATTTTGTTTGTAAAATGTTGAATTTAAGATTTAAAGATTTACTTGTAATTTTGTGTAAGTACTTTTCAAATGTTGACTTGTAACATCCTAGGAATAAATATCTAAGTGTGCTCTTAAGGTGAAAATCTCATACATTGTAATCTTCATATAATCAATACAAGTCGGCCGACATATTTGATCCATACGTTGTTATGAACTTGAATTTGGAACAATAAATTTATCGCTAAACAAACACTACAACAGAATTGAGTTTATAGAATGACTAAGACAAATAGACGTCAAATTAAAATAAGGTGTTTTTATTGGACCAAACAAAAAAACTCGTATATAAAAGTGTTACAAAAAGTTTGTAGGATGCTTTTGAATGTCGTAACAAGGTTTTTAGAACATCTTTCAAATAAAGCGTCGTATTCACTATTTTAGAGGGGCATTATTTGAAAAAATATTTAATAAACACAAGTGTCCTCCTCTACAAAATGGGTTTACAAGACACTTCTCAATTGCGTCACATAAAATTTGCTAAACCACACTTTATTTTAAACTTGTCCTAGAAAATTAAACTTGTACGACTATAAATTTTATGTAACACTCTTAGTTTAATAAGACTTTTTTTTAATTTAATTATATAAACATTGATCATTTAAAACATTTATTAAAATGCTTATTTATTTTAGACATTTTATAAAGCAAATTTTGTTACGGTAAAACGTAAGCAAACTATATATAATAGTTTTTTATGGAAAGTGTGTTCCATTGCGTTGAAATGCATGAAAAAATATTTCCTTTTGTGCATAAGGATCAAAAAAAATACGTTTGGTTCTTTGCAGGGGTAAAATGTGTATATACGGAAAAGTATAGGGGGAAGCATGAAAAAGGGACTGTGGCAGTGTACCAACTGATATACACAGTTACTTAATCGAGTAATAATATGAACCTTAAGTGTCACGTTATGTTCTTAAAAACATCAAAACAAATCTAATCTAATACACATCCCCAAATTCCAGCTCTTTCAAAAGTTTAAATAACATTGGATGGATTTTTTTATTATAATTTGTTAATATCTCTTAAAACCTCTTAAGAGTTAAGACTCAAAGTTAAGAGGGTTTGTAGAGCTAAGACTGTTTCTTTTATTGTTAAGAAAAGGACTGAAAACCTTTTACCGTCCACTGAAGTTTTAAGAGGTGCACCACCATCCACCTCTTCTCTTTTAGATTTAAAATAAAACTTTACACTTCAGACCTCTTAAAAAACAAACGGCATCTTAATGTCCTGTGATAAATTAAGTGATAGTCTAGTTGGCCACTTAATTATCTCATATTTCTATCCAATGCCATTCTTTTGATTTCAATGTCGGTTTTAGCTCAGTGTACTCTGAATTTGCAAAAACCCAAAACATGAAAATTGTAGATCTGTGTGTTTGTTTTTCTAGAATAATTTTTAAAAAAAATTGAACATTCATAGTAAAAACAAAGTAAATGTTACGTTCACGGTGTTTTTGATGTCAAAACTCGATTTTTTTATACGTTCACAACATTTCTGCTGTGAAGGTTCACATTGTTTATTTGTAACCTTAACAGCATTTGAGCTGTGAAGGTTTCGGTTTTTTTTTTGTTTTGGATTTTTTTACCTCGAAAGTGTTTTTTAAAAAAGAGTATTCGAGTTTTATTTACCTTCATGATGTTTTCTTGTAAAGTTTTATACATTAGGTCTTGGTGTCATGGGAACCAAAATTATATATGCATCCTAAAAACTTATTTTGCTATAATGTAAAGTTGTAAACTATAATCAAAATAATAAGTAATTTGATGAAAACATCACTTTTTACATTCTCATTAAATTTATATCAATTCCCAATGTATTCAATCCCATAGCAAAATGGGTGTAAATAATAATCATTCTTTATATATATTAATATCTTGACCAAATATAAGTCAATTTTTTAAGGCCATCCACAGCTGTACATACCACCTGTACAGGTTGGCATCTCAGCGCCACATCAGGTTTACCACCACCTTACCACTACCATACCATTTCATCCACAGCCGTACATGTCATATCACCTGTATTATTTAAATAATAAAATAAAATTTATATATATATTCTGTATGTATATATATATGTGTGTGTGTGTATGTTTGGCTTTTTTAAGAACGGTAAGCGGGTACCGTTGAGCTCCCATACAGCTCCCTTGTAGGTCCACCTCGACGGTGTTACCGCCTGCAAGGCAGCGGTACCGGCCCCCCAAACCGTTGGCTACGGATGGCCTTATAAGATAATAAGAAATATAAATCATGATTAATAATTTAATTTTCTCGATGCAAAAGGCTTCAATATTTTAAAACAAATGTTGATTCCATTATATATATATATATATTGTATTTCCCCAATATATGCCCATTAACTAGGGTTTAGCAATGTACAAGTTAAGGAAGCAAGTTGTATTTTATATATTATTATATATAATACATTGTGTATAAAGACACGATTAATTGGAAACCACGTTTCAACTGTGAAACTGGGGATAAAACAGACAGATTCATAAGTTCATATATTCATAGGTCATTAATATGTTATTCATTATAAATAATACAACAATCGTGATGAATAATACATGAATCATAAATTTATGGATCATTCATTCTTAATACACGTATTATTCATTATGAATATTGCATGAACGTTTACCTTCATTATTCATATTAAATGTGAATAGTTGTAGACATGTGTCCCACTCTCCTTTGTCTTTAGGTTCAAAGTGAAATATATATTTCTCTTCAATTAAACTTTTTTTTCTCTCTCTAAATATAAATATATATATATATATATATATATTATATCTGGAAATGTGTCATTGAAAGACATTCTTAGGTACGTAAGTTGTGTCTTAATTTGGACAATAAGCAAATTAAAAACGTTTTTCTGGTCAAACCTAAATGAAGTCGGGACACAATTGTTCAATTCATAGTATGTGTAAACAAGAAGTTTGGTATGGATGGTAACATCTTGAAAAGGTTTATAGAACGTAGAATTATGTGAGATCGAATTGTTTTTTTAGGACCTCTACAACTACATAAATAATACAAAACCTTCCACTACGAAACATTGTGAACATAACCTTCATAATATGTTTGTTGTAAAGGCTAGTTATTTTTTATACATTCATAGTGTTTTACTGTAAAGTTTTTGGTGCTATTTTTTTTACGACTCTTACGAAAACAACCATATCCCACACGAAACCAACCCATAATTACATATAACATAACTTTTTAAAAATCACATCAAAATAACTGCATTTTTATTTAATTAGTTCTTTTAAATACATAAGACATCTTACACTTTATAATATTCATCGTGTTTGATGAAGGTCGACACTCACAACCCTAATATTATTTAAATCAAAGGGTATTTTATATATGAAAAAGTAGACAGAATAAAATATAGTATCTATATTTCATAAATTATAATAATATTAAATTAGGATGCAATTACATCATGTGGTGCGTCATTACCACCATATAATAATATAAAGCAAAATCTATGATTAATTATTAACTTCTATGTATAATTTATTAATATCTTTTTTTAATGTGTGTAAAAACTAATGATTTCGTTTTGTTTTGATGTCGATGGATGATGCAAGTTTTTGGAAATTATTTTTACTACTTTTATTTAATTTGTAAATTCCGTTGTGTTTGGATAATTAATATACGAAAACCCAATATATTTTATAGTCTTAAATCTTAGCATATTTATTTAATCTATAATTACATTAAAAAGGCGATATCATATTATATAAAAATTCGCAAGAGAGATGAAGGAAATAAATTGTATCTTAACACCACAAATTGGAAATAAAGTGAACTAAGAGGGAGGCAAAAGTCTAAACACATATTAAAGAGTAAATTACATATTTATTCCTTATAGTTTACGTGTTTTAACACTCTAGGTCTTTAAAATAAAATATTTAAGGATTGTATCCTTATGGTTTGCATTTTATAACATATTAAATATTACCGTTAAACTGGCCATGTGCATGACACATGATAGGTAGTTTGGTCACAACAATCACTAATAACAATTACCTCCCTCTCTTCCCTTTTGTTAATTAAGAAATATTTCAAGTACTGTTTCGCCAAGTATTCCAAGAACTCCAATCTCCGTCCTTACACTTTATATCCATGAATTTATGAGAGAACTTTGAAACAAAAACCCAAATTCATCTTTAATCAAAAACTTAAAGCCATCTCAGTATCTTATATACAAACATTAATCCATACAAAAATCTATCTACAAATAGAACAAAACTGTATAGGAATTCTAATTTGTATACTCTAGGAAGAGAGATTTGGAACTTGGGCCTCGTGGATCTAGGGTTGTTGATTTGGAACTTTGGGATCGTAGATCTGGAAGAGTAATTTGGACTACTTTGGGTTGTTGATTAAATCCCGAAGGAGAGAGATGGATGGATGTGTATGGTGTGGAACAAAAAGACAACGATTGAGGTGTAGATGACATGAGATGGAGTTGTGGTTGCTTTGAAAAATACAAAAAGGGAACTAAAGGCTGGAGATGCAATGCAAGAAACGAAGGTGGGGACGATGGTGTATAGGTCGAAGATGAGGGGGCCTTAGATAGTTGTGGTGAGAGCCGAAGCGGTCCATGTGTTCACCACAACTGAAATGGTCCATGTGTTGCGTTGATATAGATATAGATACACACTCACACACACCAATATATATATATACTATTGAGAGTAAATTACATATTTGATCCCTCTTATTTTTTATTAGAAATAAAAAGAAAAAAAGAATGACTACAATACCCCTATACTTCAACTATCTAACAAAAAAAGTGTAACAAAGTTAAAAGTGGAGGCCCAATGTGTTATAAAATGCAACCACAAGGATGCAATTTATATATATTTCATTTCGAGGACCCATAGTGTTAAAACACATAAACCACATAACCCAAAGATGTAATTTACTCCATATTAAATAAGGTCAACATGTTGAAGGGTTATTAAGTGAAACATTTGGACCCAGTTGAAACAAAGGCAAAAGATCGTGTGATAACAAGAGTTAAGGTTATAAGGGTAAAAGGAATCTAGACCATTATTTACTTTTAACCTCAAACTCATACTATGAATTATGCTTGAAAGTAATTAATCTAGTGCATCTCATCCTAATATGCATCCAAGAGGAGAGATAACTTCTTACCATTCTCATGGTAACTCTTTTCTCGTTGGAATCTAACCCTTGAAATAAAAAGGCAAAAAGCGTTCAATAAATGCTTACAAGAGATAAGGGAATAATGACTAACAATATTGGTAAAGGCGGGTTGTTTGTTGCATCAAATCAAGTTAATGGTAATCGAAGCCATTCTACCATTCGAGTTAATGGTAATCGAAGCCATATGATAAGTGACATCCATTGTTACAAAATATTTTCAACACGGGTTTAAAGTAGTGGCATATGCCTTGATGATTTGTATAATTTACGAATGATAAGTAATCGAAGCCATATGATAAGTGACATCCATTTGTGTATGATTTTGAAAAATGAAATTGTCCGTTGATTTCAATCATTACCCTCAGTGTTTGTTATTTCCTTGTCTTTGTGTGTATAATGGTTAGGCTCAAATGAGAACATGGTTACTTACGAGAACGCAAGAATTCTCATGTTATGATTTTGTATTGTTCTCGTTTGGTTGTGTTTTGGCTTTTGTTGTGGCCTTTGTTTACTAGAAAAAAATCTGATTTTATACTAAAAATAACATGTGATTAAGGAACAACCTAGAAGCATATGTGCATTTGTGCAGATGATTTATAGGAGAGTTGATTTCCCTTAATCACGCATGAATTTTAATATAAAAGTAAATGTCGTATAAGTGTTCTCGTCTACTCCTAAGTTGAACAAGCTCTCTCTCTCTCTCTCTCTCTCTCTCTCTCTCTCTCTCCATACATACATTCATGAATATATAGGGTTAGCTCTAGCTAGGAGAATCTTGAAAATTGAAAAATCGAGGAACACCCTTGTAGCCTTTATTTAGACGGTAGTATTTGTGCATACAAGTAATTTATAGCATGCACACATGCATAAAAACTGAAAACCAACTTAGTTTACTTATGTACACAAGTGCATACCATCTAGATGAAGAACAACTATGGTTCCACTATGTTTTCCATAATTTGAGGTTTTCCTATAAACCTCCCTATATATATATATATATATATATATGGTAGGTTCAAATGAAAACTTAAATCTAATTATGAACATGAGGACAACCGAGAACATGACATGTGTTCAATTCGCTCCTATTCAGTCTGAATAATATGAGATTGTTTAGACTGAATATTATGCATTATTCATGGTGAATAATACAACATTCAAACTAAATAATATATCATTCAGTCATATTTGGTCTGAATGTTGTATTATTTACCTTGAATAATGCATAAATATTCATTGCTGAATAATCTTGTATTATTCAGATTGAATATACCATGTGGTGCGCTCTCGACTTTTCTTACGTTCGCAATTATATTTGAGTTTTTCATTTGAACTTTCATCTCTCTCGATATATAATTATATGAGAAAGGCCATGTCACATGCACGCCTTGGTGTTGACAACTAGTGTAAAATCATATGTGTTTTTGTACTTAATTTAATCATTTTATTATTTTCTTTTTGAAATCTTATTTATATATACACTAGATTATACATGCGCGCAATGCGGCACAAAGTTTCTTGAATTTGAAATTATAGCGGTATATTTTATTAAAAAAAACAATAAACATCATTTAATTAATCCATTATTATGTATTTTTAATGTGATAAGGGTGAAAAATGAAAACCTAAAAAAATGTGAAATATATATTACTTCTTATATATATTCTTAATATTTAATAATAAGATTAAATAAAAAATATTCAATATTGGGGCATGATAGGAGTGTAAAATAAAAAATGAAAAGCTAAGGGATAATTAAATAAATAACTAATAATATGGGTATTAAGTAAAAATTAGAAGATTAAAAGTAAAATAAATAACTAAAAAGTAAAAGGATAAATAGGAGTCAATTAGATAAGTGTGAACCAAAAGTGTAAAATGAGTCCAGATACTTGTTTAGGTGGGAAAATCTTTTAACCGACTCACCAGATGACGACACGTGGCAGTCGAGTTACTCTTTCATTATATATAGATATATTTCTATAAACATTGTTTCTATCATAATAATTATTATAGATAAATTTCGATGCATTAATTTGGATCATAAATGAATTATTATTGGATAGATCATCCCTTTTTCTTTTTGCTTCAAAGACCCCTATTACGGCCCAAGTACCAAGAGTGAATTTTACATGTTAGTTTTTTTTTTCCTTTGTAAATACCCTAATTTAGGGAGGACAAAATTAATCTTTTTGTGCATCAAAGTTTATTACTTAGAATTATTGATTTTCATAAATTTAAATCTATACAGTTTTCTAAATATAAAATGGCATTTAAGAAATTGATTATTCTAGTCAAGTATCTTAAATACATTGTATATCAAATTAGATGATACTTTTATTTAAGAAAAACTATAAAATTATGTTATAATAGAAGTACAATGAAATTGGCTTTTTAGATATCTAAGATATCTGATAATTTATATTAATATAAATTTATAAGACCAAACTATAAAGCGTCATATCTAAAAAGTTATAGTATGTTTATAGAATGTTTTTAGGGTTTTTAACATGCTTTTTTTTTTGAACGGCAAAGAAAGGAGGCAAGGGACGAGCTTCGGCAAGGCCATCACCCACCCCAAGCAACCGAAAAACTTTAACAAGCTTTTTAGGATGCTTTTTAACTTTTATAATTAAATGTCCAATTTGCTATTTTACAGTACAATTTTAAAATTGTTTTATAAACCCATATTTTTATAAAACATTTTTATGAGTAATATCGGATAAAATAGCTAATATGACATTATTTTAAAAAAAAATACTCTAAAGTACTTCATAAAACGCTTGAAAGTGTCTTGTAAACTTATTGTAACACTTTTAGATAGAATGTTTTTTTGGTTTGGTCCTACAATTTTTAGTCCCATAAAATATTTTATTAGAACGTTTACACATTTTAGGTATCTTATTAAAACAATTTTGTTGCAATGTGGTCAAAGTACATAATCAATTTCAGACCACTCCAAAAATATTTTAGTCTTTTTATGATGTAATTAGTCGTAATAAATGTAGTCGTGAAGGAACTTGTTTTTAAATGAATCCTTCCTAATGGAATTCCTTTCAAAGTTCTTACTTTTTGCTGGTGACAAATGGGCAAAGGTTTTAAAGGCATTTTATCTCTGATTGAGCATTTCACCAACTTCTCGAAACAAAAGGATTAGCAAGATGATCATTTCAATTTTTAAGTTTCATCATATCAAATAGGGCGTTTGTTTATTTGTCATTACATTTGGAATAAAGTTACGGTTGGTTGGAAGTAAAGCAATGCTTTAATGTCTCTGAATACTGTATGCAAATGATTTATTATAAATCTAAACAATTTAAATACTTTTTTTCATTTTATGCCATTTATAATTATCATATTATCCATAAAATATTAGTCCAACTCAGTTATGTCATATTTTAGTCCTATCAAATATTAGACATACAACTTCTTATATATTATCTAGTTTAGTCATTTTCTCATGTTATATCGTGTTACGTTTCTGTCATGTTAAGTTCAATTCAGTTATATTCGATCCTATTTAATCTCTTTTAAATGAAAATGGATATCACATGAAAGGATTAAAGGAGGTGAAATTATTTTAAGAGGAGGCATTGGGTAGGTGTGCATGACATAAAAGACTTTAAAATGATGAAAAGCATGAAGGACATAATGAGAAGGGGAAGGATTCAATTTTTTTCTATTTATGGAAACCAAAGTAAGAGACTTGAAATTTTAAAAAGTTTCTATAAATGGTAATTTCTTCAAACACTATGTAGGACTTGTTTTTATTTTTAGTTTTACTTTTTTTTTTTTTTCTTTTTCATTTTCCATTTATTTTATTCTCTGAGCTTTTTGGAGTTGGTGAATGTTAACATGTGAAAAAAGTGGTCTTTAATTGCGATTGCGACTTCACTTGGGTCGGTGTGGGCCTCATCCTCATCACCCTTTTGTTTTAAGCCATATATAAATAACATATTTTATCTGACTAATATTATACACATTTAAATAAGAAGGTTAAATGTTAGATTATAAAAGGGTAAAAAAGAAAGTTTATTTATAAATTATTGGGAAAAAAAATCCTCTAAATGTATGGTATTTTTATTTATTGTGCAAAAAAGTTAATACCGACAACTTCAACCGACTCATAACCTACTGTCAATTTCGTAATATGGATCTGATTCACTTGGTGGTTGTGGTTGTGGGAGCACCCTAGGCTCGAACCCAATACCATTTGATATTGTGCAAACCTACTACTCATTCATTATCAACTGAGCTATACGCTATTGACGGTATTTTTGGTTATTCACATATGAATTTTCCCTTACGAGTCTCATCTTACCTTCTCATGATATTATCTATTTTATTGAACGTCTCACTACTATTTTATGTGACATATTTTTCAAATCTTTACTTTGTATCTAAATATATGTTTTATATCTAAGAATCATGAAAGTACAACATAATTTGGTCTGATTTTGTATCAGATAGCATGTATTTGTTTAAATGTTAAGATTTTAAAGTATGTTGTACTGAGTGTGAAGAGGAATAAAACACGTATTTCTTTTCATGCAGTTAACTATAAAATTTTATAACTATTTTCTTGTTTGATTCTAAAAAGATGGATAATTAATATTGAGCTATTAGTAATAATTACTATGATAAGTTTGTTGTTTTGAGCATAATAAATAGTATCATATCAATGGTCTCTCAAGGTGTAACACCAAGTACTAACTAGTATCCTTCCATACTTTCTAATAACAATTTTAGATGCTATGTTTGAGTGTATAACAGAGTCATGGTTTGTCACATAGTAGATTTTACTAAAAGTATGATTCATAATAGTTGTACTCTTGCTTAAAGATAAATATTAAATGAACATTATAAGATTAATTTATATCTCATAGTACGATATTTTTATCAAAATCATTGATCTTTTGTATTCTTTCTTTTTCTAATGGGTCAAGATATTCCTCTTATGATAGGGGTTTTCATTGAAACATCGTAGTCTGTGAAGAACCATTTCTATTTGGAAAGTTTTAAAAGACTTGAAACGTCTGCATCCATCTTTTGTCATATGTTATTTCCCACGTCTTATACAACCTCACTTAAATAAATATAAACTACACACGATAGACACGATTTGTCTTATTCAAGAACTGGGTTTGAGTTGAGATGTATACGGAACTGTCATCTAGTAAAATTGGGTAATGATTGTATCAACTCCACTTTGGTATATGATTTTGAAATCCCATATGCATTTACGTTGTGGATGCATGCTTCTTTTGCTTTACCATGTGTATTTTTAATTGGTCTTGAAAGTTATCAGCGTCGTAATTTTCTCTTTAAAGACTTTGGTTTTTAAGTCTTCTTTGTCATCGATCAAGAGCATTAAGACAATCGATTTTTTTAGACACGAATAATCAAATAAAATTGTTTTAATTTTAAAGCTTACTAACAAGTGTATGTGTATTTCAAACCATTGATAATATGTTACCTTAATTAAGATTGTAAAGAAACACCACTAATATTATGGGGGACAAAACCCACTTAATTTTATTAGCATATGTTAACTGAGGAAGGTTCAAACGAGAATGACATCAATTTAAAGGAATACGAGAATGAATTTCAGCCAATCATCTCAGGCCAATCATATATGATAATGACTTTTGTGTACAAAATCATATATGATTAACAAAGGAAAAGTTCAGGTACAAAAAACATGTACAAAATCATATATGATTCATATAGTAAATCATATAGTAAATCATATAGAAAATCACATGTGATTAACAACTGCGCGACTTGCCCCGCGACCTTAAGTTGCGGGCAAGGTCACGCGTGTCCATTTTTTTCGTCCAGTGCTTAATCACATGTGATTTTTTACACAAAAAATCATTCTTCCATTCTCTTAAAAAGATATCATTCTCATTTGAATCTTTTTCTATGTTAATTAACTGTCATTTATTTCATTATTCCAATACATTTTACATATATTAAGTGAAAATGGGTAAAATACATATTGGGAGTTGCTTAAAGAAAAAGAAAGAAATAATAAATCAACAATAGTTGTTGCCGACAACTCTTCTTCTTGCCTCTTTTGGGACCTCAATCACCCACCCTACCACAATGTTTTTTCACCAAACTTTATAATAAAATTAACATATATATATATATATATACACATAGGGTTGGGTTCAAACGTGAACCATTTTTTCATTGTAAACGCGAGGACAGCTGAGAGCGCACCATGTGGCAATCTGATTTCCGCGGTTTAGCTTTATTTAGTCTGCATAAAGCCCGCAGGTTAGCTTCATTCAACTTTTATTCATACTGCATAAAGCTATTGTGTAAATTGAATAAAGTTTTACTCAATCAACATAAAGCCTGCCCGCGTCAGAGTGCGACTAAGCTTTATGCAGTATGCATAAAGCTTAGTCGCGTGTTTCTCAGATTGCCATGTGGCACGCTCTCGGTTGTCCTCACGTTCACAATAAAAAAATGATTCACGTTTGAACTTTTCTCTATACACATACATATATATATATATATATATATTGAACGGCAATAATTCATGTATATATATATATGTAGTGAGAGAGGTTCATTTGTAAACCTCAAATATCTTGTAAACATTGTGAACTCATCGTGACCCTTGATCAAAAAAATCAAAGGAGGATATGGATTCATAGAAAATATGGAAATGTGAAATATATGGTAAGTCAATGATTATGGAAATATGGAAACGTTTTTAAAAATCAATGGTGTGGATTGGTTTACACGGTTTACAAGATATTTGAGGTTTACAAATGGACCTCATTCTATATGTAGTATTAGGATATATATATATATATATGTATATATATAGAGGAAGGTTCAAACGAGGATGACATCAATTTAAAAGAATACGAGAATAAATCTCAGCCAATCATCTCAGGCCAATCATATATTGTAACACCCAAAATCCGAAAATACATTTTAACAAGAAAAGTAACCAACTTTATTAAAAATGCGGAAGCTTGTCCAAACATTTGATTTAAAAGTAACATCTGCACACCATGAGGTGTCACCAAGCTTAAACCATAATACAACTACATTGATTAACCGTTTAATAAAAACCGATTCCAAACCCAAGTACATTACATAAGTTAACCGTTTAGGAAAAACCAAGTTGACATATCAAACTAGCAAAATAATGGTTTGTGTACCACTAAGACCAAACCACTTTCTCTCCAAAACCATTTCTTCACCTTTCTTCTCGTAGACTGAACTAGCGGAACTCGGAGCCTCAAACCTTAACTTTTCCCTTTCGGGAAGTGCCTGCAACTAAAAAGGGTGAACAACAACGGGGTAAGCATAAAGCTTAGTGAGAACACACCTAAACCATCTACCATCATACATCCACAATCACGTATACACATAATCACGTACGTGCCACTTGCACTATCTCCTCTTCGGGTAAACCCGAAACAAGGAGAAACCATACGCTTCCCTAGGGGTATTACTACGACCATAGGTACTCTACCCGAGGGGTATTTCTACCACCTTCGGTCCACATATCCCCGAAGGAAACATACATCATAACATAATCACATGCAACATCATCATGCACATACAACAATACATAGCTAGGTAGTGAACTCACCTTAGCAATGATCACAAATAGCTCAGAGACACGTACAACGATCACCTCGTACCACCTAAACACATTACACGTACCTACACTTATCAAATCATACTCACATTGGACACTAAACATTCGATACCGAAAAGCTCCTCGTAGCCATAGCTAGACTAGTCCAATTACTCTCAAAATCCACACATAGTCATCTCATAACATCCCTAAGGGAAGCCCAAAGCCAAATCCCGCAAATGGCCGCAAACGAAAATGATAGTAATTATGTGCATAAGTTGACAAACCGTTTGATCGCACATCCAACGTTATAAGTCACTTGAGGGTCACACGTGTGAGTTCCTATAATTCGGATAGTATAATTAACCCAGTTGAGAGAGTTTGGTTTTATAATAGTGAATTATAAAACAGTTGGGTGTTTTCTGTATAAACCCCAAAGTAAAAGGTTTCAGATAATTAATTAAGGTTATATATTTATTAGTTAAATAAATATATAATAAATTAATTTTTTTATAATTATCTAGAAATTATTATATAGAAAATATAATAATAGTAAATATTCTTTCTTAGGGAGAAAGAAAGAATAAGAGATAATTATAGTATATATTCTTTCTTAAGGAGAAAGAAAGAATATATATAATTATGGTAGCTATCTGATATATGGAATTATCCATATAAATAGATATGCTGGGCTATTGGAAAATCATAAGTCATAATTTCCAACTGATAGAAACCTCTTTCTCTCTCTCACTCTTGTCGATTTCACAACACCCGAAACCAGATCCGGTTTCGCGTTTTTGTCTGATCATGTTCTCCGCGTACAGCTAGTTCGTGAGGCGTTTGGGTTATCATCCAGCTAGAAGGATTTCCGTTTGGCTCATCACACGTGGATCAAGCTCAAGCTTCCGAGGTAACCTCAAAACTCTATAATCATAGTTAGATAAAAATAAGCGATAAAGATCTGTAATAGTTTTTCAGGTTTTATTATTATCGCTTCCGCACAGATCAAACCAGTTAGGTTTGATCAGGATAAACCTTTGGGTCAGTTTGATCTAAAAGTTTTATCGTGTATCTCATCCAGTTAGGATTGAGATTCACAGGATCTCGTGTCAATTTGCTACGAGGATCACACAAAAACCCAACAGTGGTATCAGAGCCACAGGTTTAATCGCTTATTTTATTTATCAGATCCGTTAAAATATTGTTTTGTTGTATAAAGATTTGTTTTGTATAAAATTGAATCTTTATCAGTTTGTGTAAAGATTTGATTTTATCAGTTTGTATGAAATTGAATCTTTATCAGTTTGTTTAAGGATTTGATTTTATCAGTTTGTATAAAATTGAATCTTTATCAGTTTGTGTAAAGATTTAATTTTATCAGTTTGTATAAAATTAAATCTTTATCAGTTTTTAAAGATTTGATATTTATCAGTTTCAAATAAAATCTGTTTAGGTACTTTTTTTTGATTTTATTAAGTTTCAAATCTTTATCTGTTTGTTTATCTCGCAAAACACGAAAAGCACATACGGTAACCGGATCGGTGGTGGAACGGATGCTACTCGCGACCGAACCAACGCACCGATCACCGGGCGAATCAACCATCACGGTGGCGGAATGACGGCAGTGGCCGACCGAACCACCAGGCGGTGGCCGATTGCCACCAAGCCGAAACCGCCGAGGCCTTACCACCGGCTCGGTGGTGGCCGCATTCAACGGCGACCTAAGCCACACCACCAGATCGGTGGTGGCGATGGTCGATGGTGGTTGAGCGGTGGCCAGGCCACATCGACACCAGGGCCGAACCACCAGATCGGTGGTGGCCGGCGTTTCTCGACCGCCAATCTCGACAGTGGCGTGCGATGGTTGTTCGTCGTGATAGCCGTGGCCGGATCGCGGTAGGGATCGATCGCCACCAGTCCGGTGGTGATCGATGACGGCGTTGATCTAGACGGTGGCAGTGGCAGTAATCGATCCCCACCAGAATGGTGGAGGTCGATGGTGATGATCGGCGGCGACGGTGGCGGTTTCCTTGCTGTTGTCGTCGCCGGTGGCGATGGCCGTTAGCTGTCGCTACCGCCGGCCACATGGCAGCAGCAGCGGTGGTGGTTGTTTGCGAAAGCTAACGAGCGGCGACGGTGGTGGCGTAATTGCCGCTGCTGTCGTCGCCGGTACCGTACGGCCGCGGCGACAATGGCGGCCGATTGTTGCTGTTGTCGCTGGTGGTGACGGTATATCGTTGGTGGCGACTGAGTAATCGGCGACGAGTTTTCGATAGATCACGGGTCGCATTTTGGGTTTTTCGTTTTATTAGGCCTAAGTGATAACGGGCCCAAAGCCCAGAATTTTGGACCCAGTTTGAGGCCCAAAAGGGTTTTAATGTTTTATTATTTTATCCAAATTAAATTTATTATAGGATATTTTTAATAATTAGAATATCTTATAAAATCAATTTTAATGGGAATTTTGGATTATCCCTAAATAAAATTGTGTTTATCAAACCAATTATCTGATCCGGTTGATCAGATAGGTCCGGTGTCATGTTTGACTAGTCTGTTGAACCACGACACAGTTTATGGGCCAGTAATTGATGTTTCGACTAGTTAGTCCGAAATATCAGGTTCGATATGTTTTTGGATAGATTGTAAATATTTTAGAAAATTGGTTTTTGATTTATAAAATAAGATTTATAATTTATAAGTCTAGATGATTTTATAAATCAGGTAAAAACTAATTTCAGATTAAAATATTGTTTAGGTTTATAAAACAGTTTGTTTTTATAAATCAGTTAAAACCAAGCGTTGCGATAAACAGAACGAGATAATATTTAACGGATCTAGGATTTTACGCTTTCTATATTTATTGCTATTGCTTTATATATGAATTGCGTAGATAGTTTTATTTATATACCTGTGTGCGTATATATAATGTTTATTATAGAATTTGCCAACTTAGACCCTTGATTTATTTTTTGGGAGGCCTGCGTGCCATTTACAACCCCTTGTAATGTATAATGACCATAGGATAGTTTTTTATTTTGGAGATCCATCAAAGATGCCGAGGCCAGTGGGAGCTACGCGAGAAGACTGAAGAACTATAGATGTTAGGTCATTATTGGTCTCTTAGGAACTAGTTGGCAAATCTATAATTAGTTTTATTTCAACTGCGTGGTTATAGATATATAAACTGCATGGTTGTGATTTTTAGCTTGTGATAATTATTATGTGATTGTTTTAAAATAGAGATAGTTTTAAAACTAGATAAAATCACGAGTGTATGTAGGTTTTACAATTAAAATTACCAGTTTTTATAAACCTTTTTAAACGGTAGATTTTATTTAAAACCTCGGTAATAAGATTGTTTTTCATATGAAAAAGGCAGGTTGACAAAAACAGTTAGTTTTGGTCACAGATATGCTATCGAGACAGTTAGTCTTAATTAGCAACAGTTAGTTTTAATTAGCAAGTACTATAAAACAGTTAGTTTTAATAGTAGGCATGTTTAAACAGTTGGTTTAAAAACATCAGTTGCCTTTTGAACAATCAGTCAGTTTTTCAAAATACTGGAACTAAAAGGTTTTTCAAAATTAATTAAAAACCCCGAAAATCATAGATCAGTAGTGCAACCCATCTAGGGGCACCTCCGGCGTAAGGTACGCGGCCGTTGTAAGTGAACACACCTTGAACGACCGCGTTCAAACCGAAGCTGGAGGGGATTAACAAGACTCTGCGAATTATCTCCGGGTGGTACCGGCCAGAGTAAAGTGTCCAAGTCCCAAAAATGGTGAGATCTGTTTTGGTTCTGTTAAGTTTACCGGGTGGTACCGGGCCAAAAAGCACTTAGAGGGACTAAAACATGTACGTTGTCCCGAAAAGATCTAGGAGTCGTGTCAGTTAGATATGATTGGTAAAAGTCCTTACCTACCTAATTAGTACGTGGGCCTGGTGGGACGTGAACACACCGGTCATCAGGGCGTATGTAATTAGGATCCTAGTCCAATAAATTGATCATTTAAGGGTTTATTGATATTTATTGGAAATAGTCTATTCACAGTTACTAAAACCAAAGTTTTTGTAGATTGCAAACACAGTAACCAACACTAATCTTTCTCTTCCAAAAGGACAAACTTACTGAGTCTAATTTTTCTCGTCTGGAAGCGCAATCTGATGATTGTACTCAGGCACGAGAGAAAGTGGTATGTCCTAGAAAAATCTCTAGGAGAAGGCCCCTCCAGCAAAAGCTACTACCACTGTCAGGAACGCTTATAGAAAGCATTCCGATTATTTGCTGGACGTAAGCTATCTTATGCTTGCAACTATGAGCCCAGATTTTCGTACGAGGCTCTTAAACACAAATGCCTATAACATGATCCGCCAGTTGAGGGACATGTTTCAGATGCAAGCACGCACAAAGCGTTATGATGCCAGTAGAGCACTAAACGCGTGCAAGATGGCAAAGGGGACCTCAGTTAGCGATCATGAAAATAAAGAGGCACATTGATCACCTAGAGAAGCTCGGTCGCCCAGTTTCGTTGCAGTTAGCAACATATACGATACTCAACTCACTCTCTGAAGATTATAAGTAATTGAGTTGAGAATGGGGACTGTTAGGGTAAAAATCTACAATCGTACGACGACCGACTATAATCGTAAGATAAATATTAGGACGATAGTCCTGTATTAAGATAAGGTCCTGAGATAAAGCCTAAAAGAACTATCGAACAAAGATCATTAAAACATCGAACGAATACATCGGATAAGTCGAACGATGACGACAATGACGTACGACGATACTAACGAATAAATATACAAAGTTTATATGTCTGATGCAGGCAAGCTGATTATCATATCTAACAATTGTCCACCTTTGAGGAAATCGGAAATTGAATACTATGCTATGCTTGTTGAAGATCATCACTACATCGAACAAGTCGTAAGTTATGTATCGTTCGACAGCATCAAAGATCGACCGTTACAAGCAAGATTCTCGCAGCAGTTACAATCTGGACATTAACTCTCAACAATACCGTTGGACAGTTACTCTCCGAGCATTAATTGAAGACAATAACGTTGGACGGTTACAATTCAATCATTGATGAGCCACAATACCGTTGGACCGTTATTATCAAGCCACTATATAAGAAGAATCAAGCTAGCATTACAACACACGAAGTCTACTCAAAGCTCACAAGTTCCATAATTATTATTCTAGAGAATCATCTGTAATTTACATTCGATTTCATAGTTCTCTCAGTTGTAATCGTACGATCAAAGCTGTATACTCGAAGGACATCACCCCTGATTGGTGAACATAGTGCTCTGTCGACTTATCTTTTAGGTCGACCGCAGGTTTTTTCCTCCTTCGTGAGGTTTTTCCTGCGTCATCAAATTATTTGTCTCATTTTACTTTTCCGCACTTATCATTGATTGTAATTTCTTTCTCTCGACGGTTAAGCCTCACACAAGTTTTATTCGACATCGAGTTGTGTAATTTTTTACATAAACAGTTTGGCGCCCACCGTGGGGCTCCGTTTTGAGAAAAATTTCATTCGGTGAAAAGTGCGCCTTAGTACTAACCTTTTCTTTAAGTTCTCTTTGAGCTATTTGCGCAGGACAATGGATAACGGATTCATAGCGTCACTCCAACAACAATTGCAAGAGGCTAACAACGAAATTCAACGTCTTCGAGCTCTACCTGGACCATCGATGACAATCCCAATGTCTATCCCTCCACCATATCCTCCTCAACATCTAAGACCACCGCTTCGACCACAGTTCAATGCCTCAATGCCATTTTCAACTGTGAACCAACAATACAACAACGTACGACCATCTTTACCACAGTTTACCCCACCAATACCTCATGGCCCGCCACCTATGCCTCGAGGTCCACCTTCTATGCCTCAAGGAACACCCATGTTCACGTTCGAGCCTTTTTCCCAACAAATTCCTATTCCCGGTCATATACCTACAGTTGCTAGTTCTACCATTCATACGACAATACCACCTAGTACCGGAATTTCTTCTAGCTGTATTCCAACGATCCCTATAAACGTCGAAGATCCTCTAAACGTACGACTGAAATCCCTGGAAGAACAAAACCAAAAATTGTTCGCGTTACTCACAAAACTACCCGGAGCAGCAGTACCCGTCGAAGTCGAACCTAAAACTGGATTTCAGGCTTCACCGTTCGTTGATGAATTAGCTCTTGTTGACGTTCCTAAGAAATATACTATACCAGCTTTCGCAACAAAATATTCTGGAATCACAGATCCGGTAGAACATATAGCACAGTACAAGCAACTTATGTGGACAGTTCCTATACCGGCACAATATCAAGAAGTCTGCATGTGCAAAAGCTTTGGATCAACTTTAACAGGAGCAGCATTACAATGGCTTATTAATCTAAAACCAAAGAGTATCGGATCGTTTGCAGAATTGGTGAACCAATTCACTCGACAATTTGCTAGCAGTCGTAAGATGGAGAAGCAGACCAGCGACCTGTACTATATCGTACAGAAATCTGGAGAAACAATCCGCGACTACTTCAACAGATTCAATGCAGCAATGATTGAAATAAAAAATTGCGACGTGAAAACAGCAATCGAGGCATACAAGCGTGGATTAGAAGATTCCTCTGGATTATATTTGGAATTAACGAAATATCCACCGGAAAACTTCGACGACGTACGAGCTAGAACACTAGCTTTCATGAGAATAGAAGATGATGCACTCTTCCGACGAAAGCATTCCGCAGAAAAGAAACCTCTTGGTGCTCAAAAACATGACTTTAAGCATAAAAGAGTAAACAAGATTGGAAATCCTCGATACGAATCGAAGACTCGACCAAGCAAAGGTACTGTTAAAATACGATATCCAGAGTTATCTACTTACAATTTTGCAGGTACATCAAAAGATTTGGTGGATTCGCTACGAAAGATTGATGCAAACGTACGATGGCCGAAGAAATCAGATAAACCAAGCAAAGACAAAGATCAGAACAGATGGTGCGATTTCCATGACGATCATGGTCATACGACAGATGAATGCATCAGTTTAAAGAAGGAGATTTCATATTTGAAATCTAAGGGGCACCTGAAAGGCCTCATCCCAGAAGAACAAGGACGACCAGCGTCACCAGTTCATACAAAAGTCATAAACTGCATCACTGGAGGATCAGAAGTTTGTGGACTTACATATTCAGCTGCAAAGCGACATGCACGAGATGGTCCAAGCGAACACCCTATCCCCGGAGAAGCCAAATCAAAGACAGAAAAAGAGCTCGATGCAATGACAATCACGTTCGACCAAGACGATACACAGGGGGTCCATCATAAACATCATGACGCTCTAGTCATACAGTTGACAATCGGAAACTGTTCGACTAAGAGAATATTGATTGATGGAGGTAGTTCGGCTAACGTTATTTTTGCAGATACTCTTAAAGTCATGGGAATCGTACGGTCAGAAATCGTACGACGAAGTACTACTCTGATTGGATTCAATGGAGACCCGATGAACACTCTCGGAGAAATCATCTTGCCTGTCTACGCCAAAGGCATCAACAAACAAACAAAGTTCAACGTTGTGGACTGCCAATCAGCTTACAATGTTATTCTTGGAAGACCATGGATCCACGAGATGAAAGCAATTCCTTCGACGTACCATCAGAAGATCAAATTTCCTTCTCCATGGGGAATTCAAGAGATTGCTAGTGAGAACAAAATCGCACGAGAATGTTACAAGATCACGATGAAGACAAAGTCGCAGGACATCTAGCAATTACAGAGCCAGGATGAGAGGAAGTCGAACGACGACCTTCGGCTAGAAGAAGTCGTCCTTGATCCTGAACATCCTGATCGAAAAGTCTTCGTAGGAGCCTCGCTCCCCCCTGACATAAAAAATACAATTATATCTTTTTTGCAGGAACATTCAGACTGTTTTGCATGGTCGCACGAAGATATGGTCGGAATAGATCCAAGCATTATATCGCATAAATTGAACGTGGATCCTACGTTCAAACCCATTAAGCAGAAACGTCGCAAATTCGCGCCTGAAAGAAATAAAGTGATCAACGATGAAGTTGACAATCTGCTTAAAACAGGGAAGATCCGAGAAGTCAAATATCCAGAATGGTTGGCTAATGTAGTCGTCGTACAAAAGAAGAACGGAAAGTGGAGAGTCTGTATCGACTTCACCGATCTAAACAAAGCTTGTCCAAAAGATCCTTTTCCTTTACCTCATATCGATGCCATGGTCGACGCGACGGCAGGACATGAATTGTTGACATTCATGGACGCGTATTCAGGATACAACCAAATATTGATGCACACGGACGACCAGGAGAAGACTGCATTCATGACCGATAAAGGCATATACTGTTACAAAGTTATGCCATTCGGTCTAAAGAATGCAGGATCAACATATCAAAGATTGGTTAACATGATGTTCAAGGAACATCTTGGTCGAACGATGGAAGTTTATATCGACGACATGCTTGTGAAATCAGAATGTTCGACCGATCACGTTGCACACTTAAAGCAATCCTTCGATATCCTACGACAATACAAGATGAAGCTCAATCCAACAAAATGTTCCTTCGGAGTACGAGCAGGAAAATTCTTGGGGTACTTGGTCACGCAACGCGGAATCGAAGCAAGTCCAGAACAAGTCAAAGCTATCGTCGAGATACAATCTCCAAGGAATGTCAAAGAAGTACAGAAGTTAACAGGACGAGTGGCAGCTTTAACCCGATTTATTTCACGATCATCGGATAAATGCCATTTGTTCTATAATGTCCTACGAAAGAATCAAGGCTTCTTGTGGACAGACGAGCATGAGAAAGCTTTGCAAGAACTGAAGCAATATATGACATCACCTCCACTGCTGACAAAACCAGTCGAAGGAGAAAGTCTACAGTTGTATTTGGCAGTGAGCAAAAATGCGACAAGTGCAGTACTTGTGCGAGAAGAAGATCAACGACAACGACCAATCTATTATGTTAGCAAGTCTTTCCTCGACGCAGAAACCAGGTACACATCAATGGAAAAATTGCTACTAGGTCTTATGACGGCAGCAAAGAAGCTAAGGCATTACTTCGAGTCACATCATATCATTGTTGTGACCAATTATCCACTCAAGACGGTGCTTCGAAAACCAGAACTGACAGGACGACTAGCCAAATGGAGCATTTATCTCAGTGGGTTCGACATTGAATTTAAACCCAAGACGGCCATCAAATCGCAAGTACTAGCAGATTTCGTGGCAGAATTTTCTCCAGGATTGGAACCCACGACGTGCGACGAAGTTGTGATGATTTCAGACAACCAGCCTTGGATACTCTACGTTGATGGTTCCTCGAACGTACGAGGATGTGGATTAGGCATTGTCTTAAAATCATCACAAGGGGGAAATATAGTATACTCCGTACGATGCGAATTCAAAGCCACAAACAATGAAGCAGAATATGAAGCTTTGATCGCAGGACTAGATATTGCTCTTAGACTGGGGGCAAAACAGTTGCACGTTCGAAGCGATTCTTTATTGGTCGTAAACCAAGTAAATGGGGATTTTCAAGCAAAAGACTCAAAAATGATGAGTTATCTCAAAGCCGTTAAAGATCGAATCGCACGATTTGAACAGTTCTTGATCGAGCAAATACCAAGAGATCTAAATATGCAAGCGGACGCACTGGCCAATCTGGGATCTGCATTTCATGATCCGTTCATGGAAAATATCCCATTACTTCATCTCACGACACCAACAATTGCGGTAAACGATGAAGTACAGATGAACGAAGAAATTTACAACTGGTCGCTCGACATATGGAACTACCTCAAGCACGACCAACTACCTGAAGATAAAATGGAAGCTCGAAAGACAAGATCGAAAGCCTCAAGATACACAATCTTTGAAGATCAACTTTATCGAAGATCCACGACAGGACTTCTTCTACGATGCGTTACAAATAAAAATCAATCAAATTCTCCAAGAGATGCATGACGGAGAATGTGGAAATCACGCAGGGGGCAGAAGTCTTGCTGGTCGAATCTCACGACAAGGTTACTATTGGCCCACTCTACGAGAAGATGCCATAACGTACGTCCAACGATGTGACGCATGTCAAAAACATTCGAGCATGGTTCATCGACCATCTGAACCTTTACATTCTGTTCTAGTTCCATGGCCCTTCATACGATGGGGAATGGACATCGTGGGAAAATTACCTCCAGCCCCTGGACAGAAAGTCTATCTACTCGTACTCACCGACTACTTCTCGAAATGGATAGAAGCTGGTGCTTTCTCACAGGTCCGAGATAAAGAAGTTATATCTTTCATTCAGAAAAACATCATTTATAGATTCGGGGTACCAGCTGAAATCATGTGCGACAACGGCTCACAATTTATAAGTGATAAGACTCGTACGTTCTGTGAAAAGCGAGGAATCAAATTAATCACTTCAACTCCGAGATATCCACAATCTAACGGGTTAGCAGAGTCGAGCAACAAAGTCATCATCAATTCAATCCGAAAGAGGTTGAAAGGAGCAAAAGGAAAATGGGTAGAAGAATTGCCATCTGTCTTATGGGCAAATCGTACGACACCTAGAGCATCAACTGGACAAACTCCATATTCTCTGGTATATGGATGCGAAGCAGTCTTGCCAATCGAAGCTCAAATACCAATTGCCAGAAGTCGCACGTATGATCAAAATGCAATAAATTTATCCTACGATCTTGACGCCTTAGAAGAAATCCGAGAAAAAGCATTACGAACGATGGCTGCACAGAAAGGAATTGTCGAAAGACACTTCAACAAAAAGGTAAAGGCAAAAATTTTTCAAGTTGGAGATTATGTCTTACGACATGTGTTTCAAAACACACAAGAGCCCAACGCTGGAAAACTTTCCATCAAATGGGAAGGGCCCTACATAATTTCCAAAGTTATCGGAAATGGAGCATACAGACTTACGACTATGGAAGGTACGGAAATCCCACGAAGCTGGAACGCCCATCACCTCAAAAGGTATTATTTCTAAACCTATTTACATACGATTTATTCCTTATCCATTACTGACTTAAGCATCGGAGCGCCGTTGGCTAAGCCAACGGCCACCCCTTAGTCATCCTTTTTCGCAGGTATCGCACGATAAATCGCATGGATCGCACGATTAACGCAAGTATCGCACGACTTAAATGCATGCTTATCGCAAGAATCGCACGACAAAAATCGCATGGATCGTAAGAAAACCGCTGTAACGCACGATTATATCGCAAGAGCGCAAGTCAATTCGCCAGTCGCACGAATACTCTCATGAGTACAAAAGAAACGTTTCTATAAATCAGTCTAAGGACTTTAAAAAATAAATGCATGCAAGACAAAAAGCTAAAACGCACGATACATGCTACAAACGCACGACATAAATTATAACACACGAACACAAAGCTAAGGCATAAGGTAAAAAGCTAGAACGCACGATATTCAATCAAAATTTCTTTCATTAAACATTTTTCTGCCTTAAAATGGCAAAGTACAAAAAAGAAAGAAATTCTACGATTACAAAGATAAAAACTACTCTAAAGGAGCGTTGGTAGCAGGTGGATCTACGACAGGAGCCTCTTCAGTCTCTTCAGGATGTGCAGGAACGGATCCAGAGGTTTCAGGAACCTCCTCCTCGACACCTACATCCTTGACCTCCGTAGGCTTTTCTTCGTCCAGGCCTTTTAGATCCTCCTCGTCGAGAAGGTCCTCAGAGCCCATCACTTGAACGAAAGAAGCCACCTCGTCCTTTGCCATCTGAGAAGTCACGGTCCCAGCGGCTACGCGTCGCATGACCGCAGTACGTGCGACCACACGGACTAAGGCGGCGTCATCTTCCAGTTCTTGGATCTTGGACGATAGCGCTTCTTCCCTCTCAGTCTTCTCCCGTCGAACGACCAGCAGCTCCTTCTCTAGCTCCTTCGTATGGTCCAAGGCCAACTTTAGCCGTTCTCGCTGTTGGACCTGAAATTGTTCGCTGAGTTCCAGCTTAGATTCCAGATCCCCAATTTGGACCGACTTGGCATTAACCTCGTCGGTCAATTGGGCCAGCTTCTTTTTGGCCTTGTCGGCCTCTTTCCTGGCCACCTTGGCATCATTCTGGCTCAACGCCATTTCTTCCTTAATCTTAGCCATCCGAGTATGGAGGCTAAGACTGGTTTGAAGAGCCTACAAGAAAAGAGAGAAAGTTAGAAGCTGTACACGAAAAATAAAAGTGAAATCGTACGACATGGACTTACCAAGAAAGAGATACCCGCGATGGAGGCATCAAGGTCTTCGATGTCGGCCTCCTCCATACGCGCCTTCTGAGCAGGGACATGAAACTGCTCCAGGACAGGGAAAGTGGCCGCCGTCCTAATGACGTCGTCCACCATGAAGTCAGAGGGTATCTGGATCGTCATGGTCGTAAGACCAGATCCCTCAACCCCCTTGCCCTTGTCGACCTTCGACGCAGGCTGACTCGACGCACCCTCTCCCTTTGCAGGAGGGGCGAAGCTAAGAGGAATAGCCTCTATACCACCTTCAGCCTTTCGCTTGGCATCCTTAGGTGGGGTATCCACAGGAACGTACGACGATCTCGTACGTTTAGCCACTTGAACCTCCTGGGCAGCAGCTTTTCTTTTGGCAGCACGAGCAGCTGCTTCCATCGTCGACGCCTTCTTGGAAGCTGAACCTACACAGAAAAACAAAGTTAAAATCAAACAAAACTAATACAAACTAAGATATTGACGTACGATATTTACCTTCCATATCCGTCTCCTCGATGATTTGCACTTCAGGCTCAATGTCGCTCTCTTCGCCGCCCTTCGACGTTCTATACGTGCGATCCGTCACACTATAACTCAGAAAGTGTGAGATCAACTCGCTGGACTCTTCAGTCGTCTCAAACGTGAAGTTAACAACTGCAAGAAAACAGGCGATTAGTCATCAAAATCATGTAAAAAATGTATAAATAAAGATAGACGCCTAAATTACCATTCGAGTTCCACTCAGGAACAACCCAAGACTCGTCAGTAACCGAAGACGTCTGGACGAAGACGTAACGAGACTTCCACCCTCGATCATTCACTTGTGTGCGATGAACGAGCATGGTGTCATTCCTACCCTTAGGGAACAACCCGTAACGGTTGTAGGGCAGTTTAGTCACATTGTAAGCAGAGAGAAGGTCATCCACAGAGAACGCACGACGACCCCAATCTTTGGTCACCCGTTCGATCACCAAGATGACTCGCCAGAATTGGGGCATCAGCTGTCCCGGAGACACGTCAAAGCGAGTCATAAAAGCTCTTGCCAAAGGAGAATATGGCCATCGAAATCCGACTTTGAACGGATACTCAAAAAGAGCAAAGAAACCCTTCGGAGCATCCGCTGGACGGATCTCTCCGGCCACCCTCACAAAGGCATTCTCAGGAAGTCCTGCTAACTCCCTTAAATCTCCTACTTCTAAGCTCTCGACAATCGAACTCTTAACCTCCGACGACATGATGAAATCTAATCGGTTTAAACTATTTTTTAGACGAGTAAACCTAAAGTTTTCTAAACCTCTATTACTCTTCTTCGCTAAAGACTTCGAACGCATGAAACAAAGAGAAGAAAGTACCTTATAAAAGCCTAGTCGCACGAAATATTTGCCGAAAATAAGGTCGGATTACGATCTCGCAAAATCGATTTGAAAATTAAGGAGATTTGTAAAATCCTTTCTAATTCTCAAACGCCTTATTTATAGTAACTGAATCAAATGAGTCATCAGGGATAATCGTGCCACGCGTCATCATTTAACCGTTAGAAGACACGCGTCCAGGCTAACGGCTAGATAACGGCTATATTTCTAAACGTCTATTCGACCGTTAGACAACGTATTTTTACTCTTTGACCAGCGAATTAAAGATTTAGATAAAATAGAATTATTCTCTAAATCTTGGGGGCAAATTGTTAGGGTAAAAATCTACAATCGTACGACGACCGACTATAATCGTAAGATAAATATTAGGACGATAGTCCTGTATTAAGATAAGGTCCTGAGATAAAGCCTAAAAGAACTATCGAACAAAGATCATTAAAACATCGAACGAATACATCGGATAAGTCGAACGATGACGACAATGACGTACGACGATACTAACGAATAAATATACAAAGTTTATATGTCTGATGCAGGCAAGCTGATTATCATATCTAACAATTGTCCACCTTTGAGGAAATCGGAAATTGAATACTATGCTATGCTTGTTGAAGATCATCACTACATCGAACAAGTCGTAAGTTATGTATCGTTCGACAGCATCAAAGATCGACCGTTACAAGCAAGATTCTCGCAGCAGTTACAATCTGGACATTAACTCTCAACAATACCGTTGGACAGTTACTCTCCGAGCATTAATTGAAGACAATAACGTTGGACGGTTACAATTCAATCATTGATGAGCCACAATACCGTTGGACCGTTATTATCAAGCCACTATATAAGAAGAATCAAGCTAGCATTACAACACACGAAGTCTACTCAAAGCTCACAAGTTCCATAATTATTATTCTAGAGAATCATCTGTAATTTACATTCGATTTCATAGTTCTCTCAGTTGTAATCGTACGATCAAAGCTGTATACTCGAAGGACATCACCCCTGATTGGTGAACATAGTGCTCTGTCGACTTATCTTTTAGGTCGACCGCAGGTTTTTTCCTCCTTCGTGAGGTTTTTCCTGCGTCATCAAATTATTTGTCTCATTTTACTTTTCCGCACTTATCATTGATTGTAATTTCTTTCTCTCGACGGTTAAGCCTCACACAAGTTTTATTCGACATCGAGTTGTGTAATTTTTTACATAAACAGGGACCAAGACCAAAGATGTGCTTATGGTCAAGAATGGTGAAGTAAAGAAGAAGCGTAGGCATGGGAACACCAGTAAGGGAAAGGACCAAGTTCTGGCTACCCTGAGTGCACCCAGTGTTTATCATATAGGCAAAGGCAAGGGTAAAAAGGGTTAAGCCTAACAGAGTAATAACCGAGAATCAATACTTCAAGTGCCATGAAGTCGGTCATTGAAGGCATAACTGCCCGAAGCGTTACGAAGCAGGTATAAACACCTCAGGTGTTCGTGACTGCTTCAGTTTATCACTTTCGCTTGTTAGTTTACAAGTGTGTTGACACCTAGAAGCAAAAGTTTAATTGCAGGTGGTCATTAAAAGTGAAGTGCCCAGATTGCAAAAGATCAGCATGCAAGTAGATATTATCAAAGACAATTTTAAACTTTCATGATTTAAAACGATCTTGTTTTTCCAAAATTTGGATTTTTGGATATTTGTTCATTGGTTTTAAAATTTAAAATTATGGTCTTGATTTAAATATCTTTATGCATGGTATTTTGAATCTGATTAAGTCAAATTTGTCTTGATTCAAAATTAGATCCTAGATGTTGCCTATTACACAAACAGTATTACTTCAATCAAAATAATTTGATGTAATATATATGAAAACTGTCAAAAACACACGAAGTACTATCATTATAGGAATGTGTTTTTGAACATTTATGAGTAAAAGATTATGAAAGTATTTTATGATCAAAATTTATTACTCGTATGTTTTTAAGAAGAATTTAGGATATTATCTCAGATACCGTTGATAATATCAGTATTTATAAAACTAGGAAAAATTCCAAGTTTCGGAATTAGGATTTAATAAAATCCAGTTAAGTTTTATAAATGTTAAAATTCTCGTATTCATTACTTGAAATAGAATTGACTAAGTAATCAAGTTTTGACTAAGTCAATAGTTAATTTTAAGTAATAGTTGGTTTTCATATAGGTTAGTGGGAACCCAGTTTATTCTCTATCTAGTCTATGATAAAGAATAAAAGATAAAGATTATTGATTTAGTATATATCTCGGAATTCATGATCCAGGTAGGACGTAAATTCATAAGATATACGAATCTATCTTTTAGTCAAAAGGGTAGAATTGACTTTGAGAGAAATCAATAATTAAAGTGTGTTGGAATAATTATTAAAGATATTAATTATCTTTTAAAAGTATCGTAAACACTAGAATAAATTTCCTGAAATTTGCCAGCTTGGTAAATGGAAATTTTATCTGATCTCAGGTAGAAATCATTCATCTACACAGCAACTAAGGGAGGTTGCAGTTTAAACTTTACATATTCAGGGAAACTAGGAGTTATTCCAGTATCTCCAAGTTCAGGGAATATGGTAAAGAAAAAGTCTAATCCTTGTTTAAAAGTGTTTGCAAAACAAAGATTAGCAGAATCAAGAAGATTGTATCAGATGATACAAACTTGTATTGTTTTGGTTGTTACTTTGATTAATACGGTGAACATTAATCAAAGGGTTTAAACTAAAGTTAGGTGATGCTTCGTTTAAATCAGTTTTTAGTAAACGTTGAATAGACACCGTAAAAGTAATTAAGAAATGCCATTAATTTTGTTATTATTACAGAGTGTAATATGGACTATACAAAATTAGTTTCTTTATAGCTTTTATATTTTGCATGTTTTATAATCCAGGAATGAGACTAGTTTCCAGTCTTTCATTCGAAATTTGTCCGTGACAACTTATCGTGGTGGGAACCCGTTAGGGCATTAAAGTCATTGTGAGCCTCTGGGTAGTTATGATCAGTGGTTGAATAACAGCTACAAGCGTTGTAGACCAGGAGTTGCACAGATATTTGATAGAGTAGCAAATATCGGACGTGATCCGTGGTTGAGATTTACTTCTTGGATTCTGTCATAAGTAAATCTCACAGTGGTTGTCCTTATCACCTGAGGTATTTGGTTTGATATCATGAGGACTGCTGGATACTTAGTGCGTTCAACCGCTACGCCGTAACAGGGTGGCTATAAAGGGCGTAACTAGATTCAGCGGAAGCCGTGGTCTTAAATGCAGGTATGCAAGATGGGATTTGCGCCTCTTCTCTGAAGAGAGATATTTCTGGGCCCCTTGACTGACCGAAAGTACTGATGAAGTGCACGGCCGTGCCCAAACGAACTGATTTGTTCTTTGTCGTTTACCAATCAGTAGAAGTCGAATAGTCGAGAAACATAATCTTGAGTATTAAGAGTTGACTTAATCCAGGCTCATACTCAAAGATGGAATATCGTGTCGCAAAAGGAAAAGCCAATATACCCAATTTATGGACAGTTGTTTCATAAATTCGTTATCACCTACCTGGGTATAAGAGTGCCTATAACCTGGTTAGCCTAAGTGCCTGTCTAGGGGCCTCCTTAGGTCCGTGTCATCAAAGCTGGTATTGCCAACTTGCACAAGTGGGAGTCTGATAGTAATTATGTGCATAAGTTGACAAACCGTTTGATCGCACATCCAACGTTATAAGTCACTTGAGGGTCACACGTGTGAGTTCCTATAATTCGGATAGTATAATTAACCCAGTTGAGAGAGTTTGGTTTTATAATAGTGAATTATAAAACAGTTGGGTGTTTTCTGTATAAACCCCAAAGTAAAAGGTTTCAGATAATTAATTAAGGTTATATATTTATTAGTTAAATAAATATATAATAAATTAATTTTTTTATAATTATCTAGAAATTATTATATAGAAAATATAATAATAGTAAATATTCTTTCTTAGGGAGAAAGAAAGAATAAGAGATAATTATAGTATATATTCTTTCTTAAGGAGAAAGAAAGAATATATATAATTATGGTAGCTATCTGATATATGGAATTATCCATATAAATAGATATGCTGGGCTATTGGAAAATCATAAGTCATAATTTCCAACTGATAGAAACCTCTTTCTCTCTCTCACTCTTGTCGATTTCACAACACCCGAAACCAGATCCGGTTTCGCGTTTTTGTCTGATCATGTTCTCCGCGTACAGCTAGTTCGTGAGGCGTTTGGGTTATCATCCAGCTAGAAGGATTTCCGTTTGGCTCATCACACGTGGATCAAGCTCAAGCTTCCGAGGTAACCTCAAAACTCTATAATCATAGTTAGATAAAAATAAGCGATAAAGATCTGTAATAGTTTTTCGGGTTTTATTATTATCGCTTCCGCACAGATCAAACCAGTTAGGTTTGATCAGGATAAACCTTTGGGTCAGTTTGATCTAAAAGTTTTATCGTGTATCTCATCCAGTTAGGATTGAGATTCACAGGATCTCGTGTCAATTTGCTACGAGGATCACACAAAAACCCAACAGAAAAATGTCAAAAACTCCACAAGGAGTTACGCGACCTCAGGTCGCGGGCCTAGTCGCGGGGTTTCACCTGGGCTGTTCAACTCACGATTATGCTTAGGTTTTCATACTAAAAACTCATTATTCGACTTTCACAGACCCAAATACGTTTCTACAATAACTAGGGTCGATATCTAGCCTTTACATGCAAGTAATTCGACCCAAAACATCCCAATTGATAGATACACGATCATCAATCGACATCAAATTTCACTATAACATTAAGCAATTACACCAATTTGGTGTTCGTACCATCCCAACCCTAACTTAACATTAAGACTCGAAACTATCATCAATTGAGCACCAACTGACAATTAATCAAGCATAGATTTCATACCTTAGCGATAGCAACCCTATCTCCACTCCAATTTTGCCACAAGAGCCTTCGATTGCACCTTCTCCAAATCGCCCTCTTCTCCCCTTACCTGCGTTCCCTGGAAACTGTCTAGGGAAAAAGGGGATGAGGGTTTTAATTATCTAATTACATAAGTACCCTCTCACACCTTGCACTTCCGTATTTAACACTTTAGCCCCCGAACCTCTACACCCAAGTTAAATCACACGGAAGTCACTATAGAGAAAACGGGGCGTTACATATATGATTAACTACTGAAGAAAAAAACATGTACAAAATCATATATGATTCATATAGTAAATCACATATGATTCGTGTTGAAAATCACATGTGATTAACAACGTGCGCGACTTGCGCGACTTGCCCCGCAACTTCAGGTCGCACGTGTCATTTTTTTTCATCAAAACTTAAATTGAATGGCTGAGGTTGCTTCTCTTATTCTCTTAAAAAGATATCATTCTCATTTGAACCTCTTTCTATATATATATATATATGTGATGACATGTATAATTCAGTCATTTTTAATTATGTTGTCTAAATACCAAGTCAAAAATCGAACATTTTGTATCATAAATGCATGTTTAATAAACTATAAAAACAATCCGACTTGAACTTATATCCTGTCATTCAGATTCGTATGAGTTAAAACTGAAGTTAATTTATATATAGATCAAAGATGAATGAACTAAAGTACATTAAGGTGTTGTTTGTTTTTTAAGTGGTGCTGAAGACTGAATCTGTTTCCACTTCTGATTGTTAAGTGGTGGTGCTGAAGACTGAATCGAATATGTCAAGACTGTTTGTTTTTGTAAACTGTCAAACATTTGAATCTGAATCTGATTATTCATAAGAACTAAAATCAACTGAATACGTCAACTCAATCAAGTACAATAGTAAACTTTAACAATCCAGCAGCTTAATGAGGTTTATAGAACAATCCAAACAAGCTTTATGAGCTTTATATAATAATCCAAACAAGCTTAATGAGCTTAATGAACAATCCAAATAAGCTTAATGAGCTTCATGAACAATCCAAACAAGCTTAATGAGCTTAATAAACAATCCAAACAAGTCCAAATTTAATGAACAATTAAAACAAGCCTAAGCTTAATGAAAAAGTGAAAAAGTGAACAAAAAGTGGTTTTACCATCACTTTTTCAGAAAGTGGTGAAAAAGTGATAAGTGACACTTAATAAATAAATAAAACAAACAGTTTGAATGGGAAAACCACTGACTGAATAAGTGATTTCCCCCTAAAAAGTGCTGAAAAAGTGATAAGTGGAAAAAACAAACACCACCTAAAAGTCTTTGGCCATCTTGTTGGAATCCTACATATAGGTTAGACACAGATCATCGTATATATTTATATGTAAAAATGTTTCATCTTATACAAATTTTTTTTTAAAGATTCAACTCGGTTTCACGTACCCTAACAAACATAATTTGCATCTTACTAGATCTTTGAACCTAATGATCATGGATTCAAGACTCGATAATAATATGAACGCACAAATATTTGAGTATTCTAATGTTCCATATTTTTAATGCTAATCATCTAGTGTTGGCACTTCTAGCTTGGCTTTCTTTCCGATCTATCGTTCAAAAAAAACAAAGATAATAAAAGGTGATTTGAAGTCTCTTTGTTGGTCAAACTAAGCTTTTATTCATCAATCTTTGCTTTTACGTAAAAAAATGGTTTGATGGCTTTAACAATCAAACCAGAAACTTGAATGTGGTTGTCAAGAACTCAAGTGCTAAAATTGAGATATAAAAATAACAAAGCAAATAATTTAATATCGATTTCAAAGAAATACTAAGGGGTTATGGACACAACGTTTATCTGATAAGTGTTTACCGGGTCAATTTACCTAACAGGATGAACTTGACAAGAACTAAAATCTTGCCCGGTAAGAACGATGGTATGAACCGAGAGTCTTATCCGATAAGTGAGATCCACAACTCTTACCTGGTAAGCGCTTATCGGATAAATTGTTGTATATGATACCATTTTGAGAAACTAAATTATTGTGCGATATGGTAGGTGATAATGTTCAATTTTATAGGTAAGCGCTTTTCAGGTAAGTGTTTAAGTAAACGGCCCCTAAGATTTTATATCGAAACTCAATAAAAAAACACCATAGTTTTAAAGGATACTGAGAACTAATCAACTGTATGGATTGGAGTAATAGCAAAGACGTAGTTATATTGTATGTGGTGTTTTATATATATATATAATATATTATATATATATATATATATATGTTGATGGTTAAAGGATGATAGACAAAATGATATAAATGTAGTTAAAAACATGTTTGATGTCTATATACAATATACTGGTGATTTGTTGTGTCTCATACGTTCTCACCCGGTTCTTACTATATGTTGAATGATGACTTGCATGTGACACGATGAAGTCTTGTACAAGTCTCAAATAACGAGTTGTAACTTTGAGCCATCTACAAGGTCCTTTCAGTTTTTATGAAAACTCTCTTAAACTTGTGCCAAAATTACTAATTGATTGGACAAGTAATAAATAAACAAAATATCAAAGTTCATAACATATATTATATTAAATGTTTTACAAACTAAAATCACAAAATCATATATTAAATTTACTTAAATAAAATTATTCTTCTAACAATTTTTAAAGTTGAGATCCAGAATCGTTAAATTGATTAAAAGAGTAAAAGTCTAAAACATTATAACTAAGCTAAAATATGTATAAATAGGTTACATGTTAAAACATGTATTATTGGGTAAGAATTAAAACTTGTAAAATTAAAAGGACCCTGTAGAAGAAAATCTAAGGCAATAGGATTGCATCCCACAAGAAGGAAAATTTCTTTAAAAAGTTGAGACAAAATCCATTTTCACAATAAATCATATATTGACATTTTCCACAAATAAAGACACAAATTTCTTATAGAAACAAAGTCTCTCTTTTCATTCTTTCTTGCAAAAATGAATCATGTGAATTCAAAATCAAATATATGTGTGATTAAGAAACAAGATCAAAGAGCCAGGAATGTTCAAAACTTAACCTTAGGACAT
The DNA here is from genome assembly GCA_030169165.1 of Centaurea solstitialis. Lineage (NCBI taxonomy): Eukaryota > Viridiplantae > Streptophyta > Magnoliopsida > Asterales > Asteraceae > Centaurea > Centaurea solstitialis. Next base: position 4,211,758 of record CM058040.1, on the reverse strand, counting down.
AATTGGTTTAATCTTGTTCCTTAATCACATGTGATTGAATATTTTGACTGAAAAATTACCTGTAATAAAAGTTTTCTTATGTTTTCTTACTTTGACGCTATTCTGGTTAAGAGTGACAAAAGGCTACACATTCTAAAAGTTGGTAAATAAGGAATAACAAAACACAAAAAAGCAAAAAACTACGGGGCCTTTGGTTGTGGAAAATTGTTTTCATTTTTCTAGAAAACATTTTCGGAAAATAGGGATGGGTTTTCATTTTTAGTTTTTTTATGAAAATATTAGAAAACGTGTTTAATACAAATAATGAAGTTTTCATTTTCCATTTAAAAAACTTAGAAAACGTGTTTGGAAAATCTAGGAAAACCAAATTACATGGAAGTTGGAAAATAAAAAGTTTTCAAATTTTTAAGAAAACTTTTGAAAACTGAATACACATTTTCTAAATTATATATTTTTTGAGAAATTTTCTTAGAAAACCGAAAAAAAGAATTTCTTAAAAAATCAAAAAAAATTCCACAACCAAAGGTATCCTAATTGTTATTTTCATTTTTCAAAGTATACAATAAAGTCCTAAAAGGCTGTTCAAATTTATCAACAAAAATTGGTTATGGGCTTTTGACCGGTACAACCCAAGCCCAAATCTCAGACCCAAATCAATAAATAAACCAAATAAATAATCTCCAAACAAGTTAAATAAACATTATGACTTATTTATTGGTATTGCAAAAGATCTATTGTTTTGACAATAAAAGTGAAAAATGTGAAATTATTGAGTGGGACAAACATATAAATACTTATAATGATTTGGAGGGCCAATTTTTTGAAAATGATTTCAACAATCAAATTACTTTTATGTCGTCACATCATTCGATACTGGACGATATTTATGTGTGTTGTCTTTTTTAAGTTGCCAAAATCATAAATTCGTTAAAGACCAACATCAATGAAACTAAATGCTCCAAAACTAGATACAATAGAATTTGACCTTCGCTCACCTCGTCTTTGTAACCAATTAGGCCACGGTTATAACTTGATGTGGAACGACTTATTGAAATAAGTATAATTGTGGGTTGGTTAGTAAACAAATTTCTATTTACTTTTATATAAAAACATGTTTGTCTTCTATTATTAATTTTAGTAATACCACTATAGGTCTAATATCATGTTTGGGTTGCCCTTGAGCCAAAACTTGAAATATAAAAAAAATCCAGGTTTTATATAAATAAGACATTAGAATCTCTTATATGTCAAATGTTGATCAACCATCCTACTCATTTGATAACTCTCGTTTTGAGTTTTATTTACACCTTGTTAGTGTGTTTTTTTATTTCTTTTACTATATGTTTTCCTTTGGTGTTCATGTTTCCCTTTTTAGTTATTTTCATTTAGAGCTGTTGAGGATAAAAAGTCTATGTTTTGAGGGTTGGACACATCATTTTTGAGTTAAATGTTTTTTTGGAAGAGGTATCCCAGACCACATTGGGCCCAGAATAATCCTCGGCAATTTTGGGCCGAAGCCCGACCGCTAAAGCATGCAGCCCGGGGTCGAAGCCCCCGTACCTCCAGAAGTGCGTCCCCCAGGGCTCGAACTCGGGTTCACCACTATCTAGTGCCCAAGCCTTTACCACTAGGCTAACACTCCTTTGGTTTTTTGAGTTAAATGTTGGACTGTAGAATGTTGCCACTATGGTGTGCGATGTGAATCCAAGAATAGTTGCATATCTCATGTGCATAATGGCATTCTTAAAGGTCAAACTCTAGAGGCCATGGAAGATAAAGATAAAACAAAAGGGTTAAAAAACATATTTTGATGGAAACATATTTTTGCCCAAAAATGTCTACCTAGAGGCTTGAAGGAAAGAAAACAAAGTGTGAGCTTTCACGAAAGAGTGTATGAAGAAAAACAGGAGCCTTTTGGATTATAGGAGGTTTGAGCACATTGAAAAAAGAAAAGAGCTCCAATAATGTAGAACACTTCAGTCATTTACCTCTTCTCTTTTATTATCTTAGATGGTTGTAGTTGTAATTTACTTTCTTGTATTAAACTTCTAGCATTGTTCTCCATTTTTTCAACGGCAAAAGGAAAACTAGCGAGAAAATAGAGAGAAACAAGCGAAAAACCAAGAGCCCCGACAAAAGGAACTAAAGAATACAAGTTTGCAACGCCGCCAAAGGGCTTGCAACCCAAGAATCTACGTCGATATAAGTGGCCACAGTTTGTAGTTTATTTTTCAATGCAACTAATCTTTATGTATTCTTCTTCTTCTATCGTGCCTTTTTTTTATTATGGGCTAAACACCCCCTTGGGTGTGGGTATGAGGCAGATCTACAACTAGTATGCGACACTTGGGTGTTGCATCATTGCTAACTCTTAGACTTGGTCACTTGAGCTGGGACTTCAACCCAAGACGAACAAGGCGATCACATGTAAATGTTAATATTAGATCTTAGACCTAGAGATGGAGCAGATCCAGAAATACGACTTGTGATGCAAGAAGATGTAAGAGAGTCTTTTCTAAGTATGTTGAGATGCGGGTTTTTACATTACTTCAATTAAGATTTAAATGCTAGTCGATGTAGGTGTCAAAAAGATATTTGGATATCTATTTTAATATTGGTGAAGCTATTATCCATTGAAGTCCACCTAATCGACAAGTCTAGAGTCGACAATAATGATGACTTTGTGGGGACAAATGGCCACTCTATGTGAGAGTTCACTTTCGAGAGAAAGTGATTCTTATAGGTGTTTTTGTAGAACTTGTTATCGACCAAGAGATTACTACAAATGTCTTAAATAAGCTTACACCAATATCTTTTTTTTCCAAAATAATTTGTTTTACTTGATTGTTAAAATCACCAATCTTGTTCAAAAAAATATTTTCGTTCTATAATTAAACATTCATTATATTCTCAACTTTGTACTTGAAACTTTGATTGTGTTTGGCAAAAATAAGTTTATTTTTTTAGGTATATGTTTGAATGGACATAAGCTAGCTTATTCATCAATTTCATTGATTAATGTAATGAAATTGTTTTATAAAATTCTTTTTTTGATGAAATTGTTTAAGATATTAATTAAAAACTATTTTGTCTATTTTCTAACTTTGATAAAATTGTTTCATATATTTTTTATACTAATGAAACATTTTCATTTTTATTCAAGAACATAAATATATACAAGGGATTACTTCTTCAAAATGTATCCAACTATTCCCAATATACTATTGTGTGTATCAACCTAAAAAAATTCATTTTGTATATATCAAACTTTATTTTTGAGTCTATTATGTGTATTTTTGATACACACAATAATATATTGGGGGATAGTTGGATACACATAATAGACTCAAAAATACACACAATAGACTAAAAAATAAAGTTTGATACATACAAAAGGAATTTTTTTAGGTGGATACATACAATAGTATATTGGGGATAGTTTAATACATTTTGAAGAATTAATCCCTATATACAATTATTCAATTAAAAAATTGTATAAAACAATTTCTTAAACAACATCAATAACAATCTTTTTAATTTAACTAACAAAATCGACGCTTTGACAAATTAGATTAATTTCCAAAAAAATCACTTATATATAAGGAGTTTCAATTGCAAACCATAAAAAACGTGCAAACCGTGCAAACTCATGGATGTACACGTAAATCAATGAAAAATCTTTTGTAGAGTTGTTTAATATGATGAAAATGTTTCATATACTAAATTTTTTGATGACATTGTTTCATATGAAGGTGTTTATTTACGTAGAAATGAAAAAGTTTCACAAAAACGAGGAAAAAGTTTCATATGAATAAAAAACACCAAAATATGAAACAATTTCATCAAAATTTGATGTTTATGAAACATTTTCATCATATTAAACAACTACATGAATCAGTTTCACTGATTTTACGTGTGCAACCATGAGTTTGCACGTTTTTTGTGGTTTGCAATTGAAACTCTCTCAATATATATATATACATATATATAGATATAGAGGGAGGTTCAAATGTAAACTCTATATTTCGTGTAAACTATGTAAACCCATCGTGGCCCTTGATCAAAAAAATCAAAGGAAGATATGGATTCATAGAAAATATGGAAATGTGAAATATATGGTAAGTGAATGATTATGGAAATATGAAAATGTGAAATATGGTAACGTTTTTGAAAATCAATGGTGTGGATTGGTTTACATAGTTTACACGAAATATAGAGTTTACATTTGAACCTCCCTCTATAGATATATACATACATATATATAGGATGAAGTTCACGTGAGACCAATATTTTTTACATGAAACTTCACAGCAAAACACTGTGAAGGTAAAAAGATTTTGAACATTCATAGTAAAAAAACTGTAAATGTTACGTTGACAATGTTTTTTGATATGAATGTTGATTTTTTTTACCTTCACAACATTTTCGCTATGAAGGTATGAAGGTAAAAAATAAATAATCTGAACTTTCACATAAAAAAACATAGTGAAAGTAACATTTATATTGTTTTTACTATGAATGTTCGATTTTTTTTATCTTTACATGAATCACGTCAATCCTCCGTGATCGCATCCATCGTAACCGAAAATTTGTGGCTGAGATTTGTCCTCACATCTTTCTAAAAATTGACATGATTCTCGTATAAACCCACCTCTATATTTGGTGTAACACTATTTTTTACACTATTTTTAACACTTTTCAATGTAAAAGGATTTGGTGTAAAAAATAGTGTTACCCATTGGAGAAGATTTACTAGTAACACTAAATTTTTCACTATTTTTTACACTACTTTTGACATTTGGTGTAAAAAATAGTGTTACCCATTGGAGATGCTCTTATAACCTATCTCTTTTGTGTCTTGGGAGTTAAAAGTTATTATACCATTTTGGTTGATCCAAACCCTTATGTATGAGGTGTAAGATTCGAAATGTTAAACGACTTCTGATTAAGCCGGTTTGGTCTTCCAGCACGTATCCAATAAAGGGTAGCGGTACCCTTGAGGTGGAACATGACTAATAGGGTCCTGTAAGACCTTAAAGTTTAAGGATGTAATGTTGATAAGGGCATATGCACTAACATCGGGACTTGAGGTGTTACCTAGTAACGTTTATAAAAATATTAAATTGGTTATATTTGTTTTGCATATATTTTTCATCCTTTTTCATGCTTTAGATAGGTTCTTTTTCTTTTTAGTTATTTAGTTCATGCATATTTTCCTTTTATTTTGCACTTTTTCCGTTTAAAGTGCGAGTGTTTATTATTGGTGCGTTAACCGGGTGTTTTGAGCTTATTTGTATAGGAATTTGGTATATACGGTGGCGATGTGCGCGATGGAGCCGAGGAGGATCGAGAGGAGGCGGTTCGAGATGGTTTGATGGACGAGGATACGGAGGCTAGAGGCGATGAAGAGGAGCTCGGGGAAAGGCGAGTGAAGACGGAGGATGCGAAGTGGTGAACCGGAGTTGGGAAGCAAAGAAGAAACAAAGAAAGTGAAAGCGTAGCTAGCTAGCGATCGCTAGCTATTCTGGCTAGCGATCGCTAGGATCGCAAACCTCATCCGCGGATTTTTTCCTATTTTGGCAGTTGTTGACTTTTCTTGGGTTTAAATACTGGTTTTTGACTTGTTTGTTGGAGTTTTTTAGTTTCCATTTCTATAACAACTTTTTGGAGAGTTTTTGGTGGGAATTTGGATCAAAAGAGCTAGGGTTTCACAATTTGGGTTGGAGCTCTACTAAGCTTGGGATGAGTGCTTCAATCTATTCATCAATGGTGGCTTAGCATTCCTTGGTGAATCTTGTACATCCTTAAGCTAGTATCTCCTTCCCTCTCTCTTTTAAGCTTTTGTTTAGTGTGTAATTGATGAATTGATGTTCTAGATCTATGAATTTGGTGTTCAATTGCTTAATTTATGCATTTGTAGTTTAGTTGCTTTAATTCTTCTCTTCAATTTGTGTAGATTTCTTCAATTAGTTAGGTTGTGATTTGTTAGTTGATTGCATGTAGTTTTTGATATGATGTTGATTGTGATGATGTTGATTAGTTGCAATTCAATTACCTTGAACTCATTGTTAGTTTTATGCTTAGGTTAATTGAATAATTCATTAGTGTTTTGATGCTTGTTGAGCTAGATTGTTAATCTAGGAATTAGATCTCATTAGGATAGAAATAATATGTGTTAGTATAGATCTAGGTCAAGTGTTTGTGCATGGTTAGAATATTGATATCGAATCACGATCGTCGAGTCTCAATCAATTGATGCATTTTCATAATCAAAAGTGAATTATCGATGGAAAAGAATTCGTTTAACGGAAGTTAGCGATCTATTGACATCGAGGATTTATGATAACTATTAAACAACGGTTAATTGGACGGAAGTACATTAACGTTCGATGAATTGATTGAGAGTCTACGATCGCATCATGGAGATAGATGCGGTCGTAGATTGGAATGTTTCCGGATGATGTTTTCATAGGAAATGATACGGAAGTAATCATATTTCTAAGGAAACGGTCTAGTTATCTCGGAAGAGGAATAGACATTTTCTATGGAATCCACTTAAATGATCGGGATACGATATCCATATTTCCTTACCCATGTTTGTTCATGTATGTTTGTTTCCTTGTTTTTGCATGTTTGTTTACTTGTTCGAGTGATTTCGTTTGTTCCTTTTCTTGTGGTAAGATGTATATGTTGTAGATTAGCTAAGTAGTTTTTTTCCCCTTTTAGTTAGAAACCAATTTCCGAAACTTGAACTTCACATAACTTGTAAATTAGAAATGAAACACTTTGATTTGTCCATTTTCTCCCCGTGTTCGACCCGTATGCTACGTCACGATACCGTACGCTTGCGGTTTAAAAATAAAGCTTGATTTTCGATTAAAAACACGTACATTTCGAGCGAAACAATATTTTACGATACTAGGTGGTTTGGGTTTTATCCCATTGGTCCTTGTGGTTTACTTGTAACTTGAAACAGGATGGAATTGAGAATTTGAATGGGGTTTTGGCTCTAAGGAATGACGGTACTTTCAATTATCGTTACAAAATTATATTGTTATCATTAAATGTTTTTATGAGATCTTACTAAGCTTTATCCTAACACTTGTAATGATGTTTGCTTGATACAGGTCCAGTCAATGAGGGATCTAGACAAAGTTAAGTTGTCGTTCAGGCAATTAGAGCGTTGTGAGGGGGCTTTTGGGATGACTTTTGTAAAGAGTGGTTTTTGGAGACCTCTAGCTACCCCGTTTAAATCTAGTGAATCATAGACTAGATTGATTAGGTTGAAGTTAAGTTGTATCTCAATAGTTGACTATTGTCCGGTTTTACATACTTTGCCATTGGATTATTTTGCTATCTCCCAAAGATACAAATACTTTATATCAGGTTTTAAGAAATTTCAAAACGTTTCACCTCGAATTTTCTTTTGATTTTGATTCTTAAAGTTTAGAGTGTTACAGAGATGTACACATTCTATGGATAAAATCGTGAGATGCAATCAATGAAAAAAAAATCATATTCAATAAATAATATACTAAATCGTTAGACATCTACTTATAGATCGTGAGAGAATATCATTCCCCTTGGAAATCGAGGCGTGAGAAAAGGTAAAGTTGGAAAGAATAAGGATCTTAACGATTACTACATATCTAGATGAGGCTAATTGTATCCTATGGATTGTTAAATACACCTCTATCAATGATTTTCTCTTCATACACATCAACATGATAACATGTTTTTTTTACATTTTTAATATATAAATTGATCTGATTTTAGTGCAAATATTATTACCCTAAAATTAATTTTAAAAAAAGGGAAAATTTCATCTATGTCCTTAAAAACTTGAAATATTACGCATATATCCTTGTAAACTTTAATATTACGTCTATCTCCTTCTAAACTTCAATAACTCTCACATACATCCTTCTCCATTATTTAATTATTCTTTAAATAAAACAATTTATCTATAAATTGAATTTAATTTGTAATTGACCTAACTACCCTTTATAATTTCTTTTCCAAATAACAAAATTCATTCTCAGATTTGTAATCACCATGAAATCCATTGTTCATCTTCATCAACATTATAAAACCTAGAATTATTCATCTTCATCATCCTCACTATGAAACCTAGATTTGTTTCACCTCCTTACCATTTTTAATCAATTATATATATATATATATATATATATATTCTTTTCCTTAAATATATATATATTCTTTTCCTTAAAGAACAAAGACCAAAAAATGTAAAGTGAAACTCACTCATATCTTCAACTTCTTCATTCCCAGATCTGTAAAAAATCATTTTCCCCTCCGGTGACCCCTTCCCCTCCGGCGGCACCCACCCGGCGACGACAACATCCCTCCGGCGACCCCTTCCCCCTCCGGCGACACCCCCGGCGACGACAACATCTCTCTGGTGACCCCTTCCCCCTCCGGCGACACCCCCCACGCGACGTCAACATCCCTCCGGCGAGACCCCAGCCTCCAGCGATCCCCGACCCTCCGGCGAGCCGAATCTCCCTCTCTCTCTGTATCTCTCGATTTTGGGTTTTTTTTGCCCAAAATCGCAGCCAACACCACCCTCGCTGATTTTGGTTCCTTCTCCGGCGTATGACTTCTCCGCCGGCTTGACTTATCTGGGTATCGAACCACAAATCCAACCACAGGTTATAGAAATCGAACCCCTGTGCTCTCTCAAGCCCCCCCTCTCTCTCTCTCTCTCAGATCTGCTTTCTCTGGGTATCGAACCATAGGGGGGAATCGGAATCGAACCCCCGTGCTCTCTCAATCTCTTTCTTACAGATCTACAGTCTCAATCTCTTTCTCAAGGTTTGATTTACGTTTTTTAATTTGGGTTTTGTGTAGGTTTTGAAGATGAGTTTGATTTAGGTTTTTGCTTTGATTTGTTATTTTTCTTCTATATCTTTCCCAATTCTTCTCTGAGATTGGTTTAAGTTTTTGTTATTTAAGGAAAAGAATATATATATATATAGATATAATTGATTAAAAATGGTAAGGAAGTGAAACAAATCTAGGTTTCATAGCGAGAATGATGAAGATGAATAAATCGGGGTTTTATAATGTTGATGAAGATGAACAATGGATTTCATGGTGATTACAAATCTGAGAATGAATTTTGTTATTTGGAAAAGAAATTATAAAGGGTAGTTAGGTCAATTACAAATTAAATTCAATTTATAGATAAATTGTTTTATTTAAAGAATAATTAAATAATGGAGAAGGATATATGTGAGAGTTATTGAAGTTTAGAAGGAGATAGACGTAATATTAAAGTTTACAAGGATATATGCGTAATATCCCAAGTTTTTAAGGACATAGATGAAATTTTCCCTTAAAAAAATTAGCAACAAAATTAATTGCACCTTTATGACGTAAGTTTCCTTGCGAAAACAACATATTCATGTGTGCCACCCACATCAACCCTTTTATAACACGTGATTTCTTTATTAAGCTAAAAATCTTAAATATCGTTTTATTAGTATTATAATTTAACGTAATTTATAATTTGAGTCCGAATCTCACTTTCGAATATTTCAATAAATACATTAAAGATCATCTTTAAAATCTTTTAATTTTCCAAAAGGACAGGTGTTAAGATATTATATATATACAGATCAATAAACATGCAAAATATTTTAACTTTTAGAATATTTTTATTTATTTGTTTTAAAATTAATAAATAATAAGAATGGGAGTATGAAGGATTTTCAAAATCTTGTAATGCTATTTTCATATGAACAAGTAAAGTTTTTTTTAGAAATTCGTGGGTTTATTTTAGTTTTTGTAGAAATTTAAGTTATCTTTAATATCATATAATTATTTTTAATCAAATAAATTATATAGAAGATTTGGTATTTTATTTTACCTGGTTAAATTTTGTTGAGACCAAGTTGTTTCCGTGAAACCGTGAGACCAACATATTTTACATGAAACTTCACATCAAAATATTTGTGAAGGTAAAAAAAACTGAACATTCATCGTAAAAACATACTAAAAAACACTATCCAAAAAAAATAAAAAAAAAAGGTAAATATACGAAACTTTGACAGCGGTCTCACCTGATCCTAAGTCATTTTACCTTGGACTAACCATATCATATATTGTTTGTTTTTTCTTTCGTAATTCATGAACCCGAAGTTTAAACAAGTTGACTCTAGTACTAGATATTAATGTCAGTATCGTCTACCCACGCACTAATGGCTTTCAAACTCGTCGTATAGATGAGGTATCAAGTCCCTTATAAGGTAACATTTATTTTCTTTTTCAACCGATGTGGGAAGAACTTACAATATATTTTTCAAAAAAATTACCTTTCTAATTTTCAATCACAAATATGTTTACAAGCAAGTTTATGTTTATACAATAATTTTACTATATTATACAACATTACAATTAAATAATTCATTTATACGTGGTTTATAAAACTAACTCATAACAGTCTGGTAAATATTCTTAAATACAAAATAAATTAAAACTGAACTCTAGTAAGGCCATCCGCTGTGGATGGCGGGTAGGCCGTCGGGTACCCCTTACCCGTCGGTTTGTTTGTGGAACACCGCCGTGCCCTTCAGCGGGTAGGTGTGGACCGGGTTCTCCAAACCGAAGAGAAATAAAATAGATATGTACTAAGTTGATATATATACTTGTAGACGAAATTGAGATTTGATTAAAAGAATGCATCACAATAGTAGCTTTACATTACAAAGCATACATAATTTTACACCAAAACCTTTGTTTTGTCTTCTTTTTTTTTTATAATCGTAGGCATCGGTGTTAATATACGTACACAATTGTTCATTATTTAATAAAGACGAGATGCAAATAAACCATCTAATACGATGAAAAGACTTAAATCGATAACCTTTAAAAGGCAAACTTAAATATTGCATCAATTAAGCAAACGTTTAAAATTGGCAACTCTACCATACATGTTATGTTGGTGTAGAATAGAAGTTTCATCTTTAGAAAGATACCTTATCTTATGCTATAAAACTAGATATGATCATACTCACTACATATGAAACTACATGTCAAAAATTCTAACCATTAAAATAGACTAATTTATAAGACTTAAGGTTGCGTTTGACAAAAATAAGTGAACTTATAAGTTAGCTTAGAAAAAATATATTAGTTTAGCTTATAAACAATTTATTTCTAGCATTTTTTAAACTCTAAAGTAATATAACTTTTCTTGCATTAGGCCTTCTGTACCAAGGGCTTAGGTACGAGTCAGGCTCACGGCGGGGCTCAGGAGGTTTTCCGAGTTCGTGCTACGTGTGATGCGGGTTTGAGGGGTGGGCTCGGCTAAGGGTTTGTGAACCCGATGAAGCCGTTCTTTTCCTCTCCCTTCATTTGATATATAAAATAATTTAAAAACAAAGGTAGAGGATATGAAAGATTGGTAGTACGGGGGTTTGATCGTTTGAGGGCAAGATGATAGTATGAAGGTAGAAAAGTGGAAAGTTGATGTGTAATGTAACAGTGAAAGCGTAGCTTATAAGCTAGCGGATAGCTGATAAGCTAGCTGTTGATTGATAAGCTTGCTAGTAGCTGATAAGCTAGCTTATGAACAAATTATGTTTGCCAAAAACTAGCTTATGGATATGTAAAATGACCAAAAAAGGTATCTTTGAATTTAATAATTAATATTAATAGGGGTATAATTGGAAAAAGCTACAATAAGCTCCTCATAAGCTACTCTGGTACATGTTTGGATGGATTAGCTTATAAGCTAATTTATCAGCTAGCTTATTTTTGCCCAACACAGCCTGAAAGTCAAATTCTTGTGCTACATAAGTTCAAACTCTTTTACAGTTTATTTTATTATTATTATTATTATTTTTATTATTATCACGTAGATAAACAATTCCCACGTAAAGTACCTTTATCAACAATATGTATTTAAATTCATTTCGCATATCAAGAAACCTACATTTAAAGTTTGCATGTATTAAAGTACGTTCATATAAATATAATTATAATGAAGAGCTATTATAAGTTTTTATTAAAGAAAAAAACTATTTATATTAGGGGTGTAAACGAGTCGAGCTTTTATCGAGTAACTCGAGCTCGAGTTTGGCTCGTTCGAGTCGAACTTTATCGAGTTCGAGTTCGAGCTCAAACCCAAAAAACAAGCTCGACTATTTAACGACCCGAGCTCGAGCTTTTAAGAGTTCGACTCGAGTTCTTATCGAGCTTTTCGAGCCTGGTATAGCATATATATATATATATATTTTTTATATTATTCTGTATTATGTATATATAGGGGGCATCTATCAAAATAACCTAAATATGTATCTTTCGAGCTTTTCGAGTCGAGCTCGAGCTATAACCTAAATAACCTATTTTTTATGTAATTTCGAGTTTTTCGAGTTTTTCGAGCCGAGCTCGAGCTATAATGTATCTTTCACGAGTCGAGCTCGAGCTTGAAGTATGAAAGCTCGTCGAGCTATCGAGTCGAACTCGAGCTTAACATAAAGTCTCGAGCCGAGCTCGAGCCTTGTCGAGCTCGAGCTCGAGCTCGACTCGTTTACACCCCTAATTTATATTCAAGACAATGAGAACGAAACATGTAAAGTTCAAGTTAATACTAAGAAACATAAGAAGTGAATTTGAACTGTTGAGTATTTTTAATCTTATGGTCTCTTATTAATTGCATTTTAGAAGAAAATTAATCTGATGGATCTTAATGTATCTTATTTGAATATGCACTCATGTGTATTCAACGATTCATAACTATTTTTTATGATAACATTAACTTCTCATCGAAATTCAATATTCACATTTAAATTTATATGTTATACCTATAATATAATGTATGTCAGGAGTATTTATTGTTGAAATGGACTTGGTGGAAAAGTTCAAAATCAATCATTCATTGAAAATGGAATTTTATTGGGGTCATTGAATATTGATAACCAATTCTTCATATGAATGATTGAATCAAATTGAGTCTCTTAGATAAATATCATTTACTCTTAAAATTATTGTTCAGTTTTAATTTTTTAAAGACCTTTTTTTGCTTTAATTTTAAATATTTTTGTTTGTGTTATATAATACTTGATGTAAAATATATAAATGGATTGTGTTTTTAATATATAGGTGGAGGTTTAAACGAAAACCCTTCCTATTTGCGAGAACGTGATAACCTTCGTCCATATACAAAACCATCTACGATTTTACAGGCGCTGTCCGTTTCCAAGAAAAGAAGGAAGGAATCAGGATATTGTTCCGTTGGGGGGAATTTGGTATTATAGGCCTCCCGAAAAGCAAGCGGTGTGCTTCTTGCTGTGGAAGAAACGCTTGCCCGCGGATAGAAGCTCCCTCCTAAGAGAGTTCCTAAAGCCCGAGTAAAGGAGACTCTTGTCCTTTGGGTCCTTGGGCGGCAAACTAGTCTAGCCTAGGGCTAGAAAACCACTCCAACTTCCACTCGAAATGCAACTCCATCGGCAAAAGACATGGCCTTCATTCAAACTTTACACTAACAAAAAAAAAGAAGTGGACCATGTACCAAATCACATGTGATTTTATATGTAAATCATATATGATTTTGTATATGAATTACATATGTGATTTTGAACGTGAATTCTATATATGATTTTTCTACTTAAATCATATGTGATTTTGTACATGTATCACATATGATCTTGTACATGGGCGAATGTTCTCGCATTCTCGCAAATAGTAAGGGTTCTCGTTTGAACCATTCCCTGTATTTTCATTAGTATAGTTTTCATCAATATTATATAACACAAATAAAAATATTTAAAGTAAAAAATATTTATGTTTTCGTTCTATATTTTTCTTGAAGTTAAACCTCAATCAACAATCCATGAAGAATACAAGTGAGTTCTTTATCTCTCATTTTTTTAGAAAAAGATGGGATAAATGCTTCATCTTCTTCTCGTGTTTACAATCGATCTTCATATGTTTGTTCATGGGGAGCTGTGTTTATATAATGCTAAATAGGTTCATATCATTGCTCCTAATTTAGGACTTATGGTCTATCCCTTATCGAACCATTGGCAAACTAACGAAGCTTCAATATCTTGATTTAAGTAGTAACCAAATCATTGATTTCCATCAAAATCGTTAATACTTTAAAAACAAATTCTCCATGAATCTACACATTGAGAACTTTGGGTTGTTTGAAAGATGTGACCTTTCTTTCAACAATTTATGTACAAGTCTCCCAGATTATTAACCAACTTATAGGTTCTTAATCTTAATCAAACATTATGCGCCACACAAATAATCTTAATCGAAACTTTTTCGATTTTGGAATATAAAAGTTGGTGGAAGGGTAAGCCGAATCACACCGTGTGAGTGAGGTCGATCGTCAAAATAAGGTGCATGTTGCTGGATTAAGGGGGGTAACGATGTGTAGATATGCATATTATAATATGTAGAATATATATACATGTATTATTTAATTTGTTTTTAAATTTTATAATAGAAAATAACCAAATATTTAAAACGACCAAACTACCCCTCATTAAACTGAATTAACAGGAAAAAAAATTAATGTTCCTTAAAATGGGGGATGAATTATGTTGATAAATGGCAAATGTCAGGGACAAATATAAGAAAAGAAAGTTGAGAAATGAAGACCGTTAAAATTGATAAACATCAGAGACCAAAAATGAACTTTAATCTAAAGTTGATAATATTACAAAAAATATTTTTAGGTATATATATTAATTGGATGGATAGCTATTTATTCATTATATTAAATTGACTCGATGTATTAGATTTTGGATAGTGATACACACCCGATCAATCAATTTTGGATGTTCAAGTTTTAGATATGATATAATCCAATCCAATTTCGATTGGATATCTAATTTTGGTTAGTCGTTTTTATTAGATCGAATAATTAACAGACTCTTTTAACACTTTGTGACTCAAATATAAAACGTTGAACTTTGGGGCATATTTCGGAAAGGTAGATCTATCATGCCAAAGGTCCCCGGATGGAATCCCACAAAGAAAATATTTTTCCCTTTTTATCTAAGGTTAAAACCATTTTTCAAAATTTTCTACCATAGCTTCTCCTAGTAAATTTTCATGTGTTCCCCTATCAACCAAAAGGTGTACATCAAAATCAACATAATAACCAAAAATGTCTTAAAATTAAAAAAAAAAACCATAAGAGTCTATCAAAATCAATTAAAAAATAATCAATTCATCGAAAATTTGAAAATCAATCAAAAGATTCAAAATTTTCTCAAAACAGTAAAATTAGACTAAAAATATCAGACGATTTTACGGGCTTTTAATCTACCTTAAAAGGTTCCCCGCAATGTTTAAATCCTGAATCTACCACTATATAAGAGAGCATTAAAAAAACAATCACAAAAGTATAAGTTTTAGAACCATGTGGTAAGTAACAATGTAACATAATCAACTTAAAGGACCATATTATAAGTAACGCAAATTTCACTTAGAAAACAAGGTATGTGAGCCACCGGGTCATCTTTACGGCCCGGTGAACTTGAACTCACACTTGTCCCGTATAACTTTGTTTTCACTAAAATTCGACGAAGCTTTAATCAATATCTGCAACAATTAGTCCCTCAAATTTTGTTAATGATGTCCAACCCCTATCGACAAATCTTCCTTTTCAAAAAAGTTTTCGATATTTAATAAAAAGTAGGCTCTAATAAAAAATTCATAAGCATTTATTTCAGACTAGTATTGTTTTGTTTATATTTATGTAATATTGTATCTAAACATTTAAATTTTTAAACAAAAATATCATTTATTTGTATAATCACAAAACATTTTATTGCGTAATATTTAAAAATGTAATATAACCAATAACGTATGTTTGTATCATCGACATACAATGTTTTATTACGATAATATAAATTAAATAAGATGAAGTTGTTGATAGCCATAATTAATTTGTATGTAAAACAAGCATATAAAACGATCATGCTTTTGCATTATAATAACATGTTTTTTTAGTAAAAACAACATGAATACCGAAAACAACTATATATAAAACAGAGGAGTTTAGGCCTTGAAATCCATAGAAATAATTTAACAAATTTGAAACATAAAGATCAAGGCAAAACACACAGATTATGGGTGACCTACAGACCCCCTCTTTCGATCAGCCCATAACTTTAGCTAATACGACGACATAAAGTAATCCCATCACCAACGGGAAGCTGACAGATCTCAACTCTCGGATCAACAGCCAACGCCTTGTTTAGTTCCAACACGAAGTCTCTGTAGTATCGAACATATTTCCTAAGAGGTGCATCTGGTGGTGCAACCAACGATCCATTCCAGAGGGTGTTATCATATCCGATCACTCCACCGATCTTGACAAGATCAATCAACCTCTTGTGGTAGTTAAGATAGTTGTCTTTGTCAGCATCCACGAAAATGAAGTCAAAACTTCCATGGAATTTTTTCTGTAAATATAAAAACCAACAACTCATAAATAAAAGTAATATGATATAATGATTCATACACCAACCCATTAAATTTTTAAATAATTAAGAAGGCATTTTGGGTGTTTAACTAATACTCAAGCATTGGTTTATATTTAAATGAAAAAGTTTGTAATACTTACATCTTCGATCATTGAGTCAAGAAGAGGAAGAGCGGGACCTTCTCTAAAGTCAATCTTGTGAGCAACACCGGCCTTCTCAATGATGGGAAGGCCAATTTCGTAATTTTCACGGTTGATATCCAAAGCCAAAATCTGAAAACACAAACTTTCCATTTAAGATAGCGTCCAATTGATTTCCAAAACCCCTTTATTTAGCAGGGTTTCAAAAACACATAGAAAGTTATTTTAAAATCACCATTCTTTATATCGTATATATAATCTTAATTATACCTTTCCATCATCGGGAAGTGCTAGAGCCGTAGACAAAAGGGAATAACCAGTGTAGACACCAATTTCCATGGTGTTCTTGGCATTAATCAACTTCAGGAGGAGATTCAGAAACTGGCCTTCGTCAGCAGATGTGGTCATAAGATTCCTATTTTCCATAAAAAAGATCAAATTGTTAGCTTATTTATTTTATGTTTCAACCTTTTTATCACTTGAAGCCTCATTAGAATCCCCTATATGAAAATACATTTAAAGAAAGAGGATCATGTCATAGGACGATGAATTCACATCTCGTTAAATTAACACCTTAAATAAAATAATCCAAAATTAAATTAAAAAGGTGTAAACGTTACTTATCAAAAGTGGTTATTTAGTAGCAATCAATCCCAAATATTTAAGGATATATATACACACAACTTTATGCATATACACGATGCCAAGTGGTTTGAAACTTTTTTTTTATAGAGAAATAAGTATTATGATTATCATTCATAATATTGATTTTATCATATACAATCATTGATATTGGATTCATGTGCTTATTATTATTTTATCACATATATATACCAAAATAATTTTTTGTTCCAATTATACCCATAATAAAATATTTTGTTAGAACAAGAAATCAAAGCAATTAAAAGGAGAGAGAGATCATGAAGTCATCATATTATTCATCAATGGTGAAAAGTACAAAACACCTTCAATTACACACACTTAACACTTTAGACGACTCTCATAACTCTCTCAATTGTCACTCCATCTCTATATATACCTCTACACATAAGCCCTTCTATCTATACAATATTTTCACATTTAGCCCTCACTTTCTATTATTTACACAAAATTGATTCTTTATAAAACTTTCACATATAAGGACATTTTATGTACTAACATATTTAATTCAATTCAAAACGGTAATCATTTAATTTCCATGATCTTCAAAAAAAATCATTTAATTTCCATAAGTGTTTTCCATGTTTTATTTATGGTATTATACTCTTAACAGAATATTTAAATTAACAATTTCATTCTCTTATGAACATGACAAACATATATAGATATACATACAAAATTATAATATAGATGTACAAGTTATATACATAGAGGCCTAATTAAATGAGATTTCAGTAGTTTGTGGGAAATGTAAGAACTAATATGAACCCCAGCAAATAGTTATTTTAGAGAATTTTTATTCTATTTTTCTTTTTTTTTTCTTTTAAGTCATTAGTTATTGAAATTAGTGATCCATATTAGTTATTATAAGTCTTACAAACTATCGAATTCTCCCATAAGTGACTCCTATATACATAAAGAATTATACATACAAAAGTAAAAAATCGGTAACTTACCACGGATGTTTAGCGGTGACCTCACGTAGCTCTTTCATGGGTGCGGGCTCTCTTGGGTACACACTTGTTTCAAGGATATATTGGTAAAGTGCATCACTTTGGAGGAGACTCTTGTGGCCAACTTCTTGGTGTTTCGCCGGTTGGCTCTCACTTCCGCCGTTGACTGCCGCCATGTGATCGGTTTTCCGGTGACTTGAAGTTTACTTAGAATAGTGGTTTCAAGTTGAAGGATTGAACCTGAAATGAAATGAGAATGGAAATAGAGTATTTATAAGGGGTTGGGAAGAGGGTAGATAAGGGTTGGATTGGTGGTGGGTGAAGTGGGAGGGACTTTCCTTTCCATGGTGGGCAAAGTTGGTGAAATGCCTTTTTTATATATAATATTTCTTTGAAGTAGTCTTAGTTTTATGTTTTTTTGTTTATTGCCTTATTTTAGTAACTAAAGACTAAAGTTGTATACGTAATTTAAAAATATATATAGTAATAAATTATTTAATGTAGTTATAATAGAATGATTTACATGGTGTTAAAAATGATTAAGGTGTCATTTGTTTATTTGGTTATCAAGAAGTCTAAAGTTTAATTTCATATCTAATAAATGAATGGTGCATCTTTTTACTTTTAAATTTTTAGAGAATCGTAAAAAGTTTTCAAACATTTTTTTAAAAAATAAAATAAATAGTTTTAAGTTTGTAAACCTCTTAATTTTTAAATTTAAGAGTTTTTAAAAGGTATTTCTTTTTAAAACAAATTGCCCTTCAGTGTCTTGGCATACTAATTTATAAGACATGAGTCATACTAATTTATAAGACATGAGTTTGTAGGATATTAAAAATGTTTTTTAAGTGTCTTAATATACTATTTTATAAGACATAAGTTTATAGAACTGAACTATTGTATGTACCGAATGAAATTGTAATAATTAAGTTTATGAGGAGGTTTTTGATGTTTTAACAAACATTTTTAGTTTTTCGAAACCAAGCATCATGTTAGTCTTTCATAGAACACTTTAGAAAGTGCCATATACATATATCATTTTTACAAGATACTTATTTAATTAAGCATTTTTTCAAATATTGCCCTATTAAGGGTATTGATATGACTCTTTATTTAAAAAATGTCATAAAAAGTTTATTAAGAAGTTTAAAAGTGTTCGGTAAACTAATTGCAATACTTTTAGAAATGATATGCTAGTGTTCGGTAAACTAATTGCAATACTTTTAAAAGTGTTCGGTATTTTTTATAAAACCATCCATAAGTATTAAGAGTATAGATTAGTCTCTTATGACACTCACACATTTTTTTTTGGAAGAGGTATCCCAGACCACATTGGGCCCAGACTAATCCTCGGCAATTTTTGGGCCAAAGCCCGACTGCTAAAGCATGCAGCCCGGGGTCAAAGCCCCCGTACCTATTAAAATATTTCTCTTATTCGTTAAAAAACTATTTTTGTCCCTAATTTTTTATTTTTAATAATTTCTATTGGTTCTCATATTTGGTAATTACTTTTTGAATTATCTACATATTTGAAAAAAAATCATTTTCTTTTCTACTTTTTTTATTTTAAAAATAATTATGGGAAAGCTCTTAAAACAAAAACTTCATCTAAAAATTTTATTTTCACCATTTTAAAGAAGGGAATGAGATGCTCTTAATTATATATCCAAAAGAATATATAATCATTAATGCACGCAATTCAAATATAGTGTGAATCCCTTAAATTCACGTTTATTGTTGCAAGCAAAAATATTTTTTATTTATAGAAAAAGTTATTGAACGTGACAAAACATTACACATGTAGATTAAAAATCTATGTCAAAAATACGAAACATGATTAAAGGAAGTAAATATGGTCGGCAATTTGATTTTCTAAAAGTGGAACGAATATCATGCATGTTTGGTCTGGACTAATGATCACAAATGTACAAATTTAATTGGTTATCGTTGAACTCGTTTTTGGAAAAAGTTTAAGTCGATTGTTGTTTTGTATGTAATTAGTGTGGTTGTTTGGGTAAAAATCTCGCATTAACAGTGACTATCGTGGACCTCGTTTTTGGAAAAAGTTTGAGTTGATCGTCGTTTGAGGTTAACTTTAGAAGTTTGAGAAGTGGATTTTCATCTTGTGCCTCCCATGAATTACGTTTTAGAAGAAAATTGATCTGATGCATCTTACTACATCTCATCCTAATATACATATACTTCTCATTTAACGATTGATAATTATTTCTTATGTTAACCACAACTTATCATCATCGAAAGTTAATCATATATATATATATATATTATAAAAATAATAAAAGGTGTTCAACAATAAAGTTGAATAAGTATCAATTTTCAAAATTTAATAAAAAAAAGAGATAATTAGGATGGGGGTTGGTGAAGGGTATGAAATGGGAAAAAAAAGCAATGAATTAATATTATTTTTTTGTTAAAAAAACACCATCTCCAAAAATGGACCAGTTCACCAACTTTTATTCTCCCACCATTAGCTAAGCGTGACTCACCCAATTACTCAATTACCATTTATACATGTTACATTACATCATCCTAAAAATTTGAGTAAATTACGGATTTGGTCCCTGTGGTTTGACATTTTTTATGGAATTGGTCCCCATACTTTGATAATTATGGATTTGGTCCCTGTGGTTTGAACTTTGTTTTGGATTTGGTCCCCAACTAAAACGGCTGTCTCTTTCCTGCCGTTATCTCACCCCACGTGCATATCACGTGAGGGCAAATCCGTCCATCCATCCCTCTTTCTCCTTTATCACTTTTAAATAAAAAACCCATTACAATACAAATTCATCTCTCTCTCTTCGATTTGATGAACAAATGAGACAAGGAATTGTCTTTGTAGTGTTTGGATTTTCCTTCCAAATTGAAATGCAAAATCGAAATGATCCAATTAGATGGAGAGCTAACGGCGATTGCCCTTCGTTGTCGGTGAAATCGATATCTGGAGAACTGGAATTGGAATCGTCGGAGTGTCGAGAAGCGGTTGCAGGTTCGGAGACGATTAATTCACTTAGGGTTTGCTTGTAATCTGAAATCAAGCTTATGTAATTCATCACATACCATGTTAATGGATGAATAGTTCCTCCTAGTACCGGAACCCTAGACGGCTCTTGAAGGACAACATTCTCGAACTCCGATAGCATTCCTTCGGCGGCCTCTGCTAGCCTGGATAGTATCTCCGTCACCTTAATACTGATCGATTCGGCCGCTTTGTAGTCGAAAACGTCGTCAATGTCAGACAGCAAATCGAGTAACGAATCGTGTAAATCTAAGATCTTAAACAGCTTCTCCGGCGACCTACGACTGATGCTAACGGCTTTCGCGAAGTTGAAAAGTTGAATCACTGGACCTTTCATCGTCTCCATGAAACAGGCGTCGTCGGCCTTGGCAGCTCGTCAGCCTTGCTTGCAGAGCTTCTTCTCGCTTGGCAACTCTTAAACAGCTTCTTCGGCGACCTTTCATCGTCTCCAGACCTTGGCAGCTCGTATCCACCTCACGATTTTCACGTTCAACGCCTCCCATTCGAGCCTCTGGATATCGCCGATGCTCAATTTCTCAATTTCTCTATATATGGACGGATTTACCCTCACGTGATATGCACGTGGGGTGAGATAACAGCAGGAAAGAGACGGCCGTTTTAGCTGGGGACCAAATCCAAAACAAAGTTCAAACCACAGGGACCAAATCCATAATTATCAAAGTATGGGGACCAATTCCATAAAAAGTGTTAAACCACAGGGTCCAAATCCGTAATTTACTCTAAAAATATTTATATAAGTTTATGTGATCACCACAATATTTTATTTAAAATAAAAAAATAATTTTGATCATCCAATTTTTCTTCTTATGATTCTAACTAAATGACATTTTTTTTATTAGAAATTATAAAAAATAAAAATTAATGTGACATTTAATTATTTTCTCAATATATTATTTACTAAACCTCCCTAGTAATACAATCGGTTTTATAGTACATTTAGAATATTTAAGCATCTTAATAAAGAATACTTTATAACACTCGAGTTTATTGGACCATATCATATAACCAGTGGCGGATCCAAGATTTTTTCTTAGTAAGAGTACTTTTAAGGTAGATTAAATGTTCGAAAATTGCCCACTGTATTTTTAGATTAAATATAACCTTTCAAAGGATTTTTAGAGCTTTTTGGTTGATTTCAATCTATTTTTAAGGGTTTTTTTTCAATTCCTATGATTTTTTTTTGTGTTTTTGGTTGATTTTGAGTAAATTTTATGAGTTTTTGGTTGATTTCAAAAGCAAATTTGTTTAGATGGTGGGGGCCTGATCGAAAATTACTAGGGGGAATTAAGATAGAAAGTCAAATTTTTTATATTTTTACACTTTGAAAATTTCCATTTTTTTTTCTTTGAGTGGGGGGCCTTCCCCCTTACTCAATGTAACGACCCAAAATTTAGAAATAAAGAATTAAAGATAACAATCAAAATTTAGCAACTTGTATTGACAACTTAAATCGTAAACCAAGCCAAACCGGCCCTTTTAAAACCTTTCCTGAACAACGTTCACTAATTCATTTCCATATACAAGGTCGTTCTACGTTCGATGCGGAAGCTAATCTATTACAGCTGAGAATTTTAATGGAAACTGATCTATAACTCAACCATGGACTTCACTCGACATCCCCATGCTAAGCATTAGAACTTCCCTTTACTTGATACATGCCTGAAAATGTTATTAAGTTTGAAAAATAGAGTGGGTTAGACCGGATGGTCTAGTGAATTCCCTTAAAACATTTTAAACCAATAAACACTTTATAAGAGTCAATCACAAGTAAAACCAACATTTTCAGCATATCACATATATTAAATCCAAATGTTAGTTCGAACTTTCATTTTACAATTCCATCAATAACACGACAAGGTATGAGCTCAAGATCTTCGTTTACTTTAGAGTTTGTCATTCAAGGTAGGACATTTTCCCCATCACCTCCCCTTCGCGATGAAACATAACCCACTCCAAAGGAGCACCCCTAGATCATATACACTCCTCCATGATCTAGACATTCATTACCTTCCCAAGAGGCCACACGACCTCAAGGTACTCTACCTTGAAGACTCGCTCAAAACAATACTTACAATCACATTCCATTTCTTAGTTATCACAATCCAAATCATAGTGTCATCGAAATCATTCCATGAGTAAAACAAACTTTTAAACGTTTAGTTTCACCAATCTTTCACAATCCAAGCATTTAGCATTTCCATAAGCATTTAAGATTGTAACAAGGTTTAAAACATATCAACAACTTTATTTAAAGTAATTAGAGATAGGGAACTCACCTCGCTTGCGACAACTCGCTAAACCTTATAACCGCTTAATTAGTCCAAACCGAAACCTGAATTAAACGTACATTTGAAGTGTCAAAACTTCTCAAAATACTCCTAATGTTCTTCTCATAACATCTTAAGACAAGCCCCTAGGCTTGGCCTCAAATCCTACGCGAAATGAAGAAATTTGGAAAAACGCCCAATGCTGCAGCAGCGCAAACGGCGGGTAGACCCGCGGCTCTGACCCGCGGTTTGACCCGCGGATGCCTGCAGGTCATCCCTGCTGTGCAGCTAACCCGGGATCAGCCCCAAATCCAAGTTTTCCAAGGTTTCTAAGTCCCATTTCAACCTTTAATAAGTTATAAACTAATCCAAATCAAACCCATTCACATTAATATCATCTATAATCAATATTCTAATGGTTGATTGGTCTCATTTCACCCAAATCTATAAAAACACATAAAGTTTCAATAAAATGAGTTTTTACTCAACAATCCCAATTAAAGATTAACCCAAAAGAGTACTCCATCATGCTTCTAAGTCCATTAAAAGTTTTGCTTACAAAGTAACACCCATTTTAATCCAAATGGAAATTCCAAGTCTCTAGATGAACTCATCCAAGGGATTTTAAAATTATAAACATCCTTAGATGCTAAATCCAAAACTAAAACTTATAAAATAAGTGAAATCTTCATGGAGAGGATACATGTTCTAATTGAACTTTCCAATAAGCCCTAAATCCCCAAAACAATTTTTGTATAACTCCATTAATGGAGTAACCAAACATAGAGTAGAGATTAATACCTTAAGAAGATGATTTCCCCATTGATTCCTCTTTAATCTTCAAGTTTTCTTCATTGAAAGCAAATTCCTTCCAAAGATTCTTTTCTTTCTCACCAAGTTGCTCTTCACTCTCTCTCACACACAAAAGGTGAAATTTTACGTGTAGGATGAGTGGATGAAAATGAGGAGGAGAGTCTCCTTTTTCACTATTTAGTCACTAACTTACACATTTGGTCCTTCAATACACGTAACACTTACTAAACTGACCCCACATTTCCATTAATTTCAAATTTAAAGTTTGGGTTATTACACTCAAGCACTAGATCCGCCCCTGCATATAACGTCATGTATAAAAACGTTACAATGGATTTATAGGATGTTTTTAGGTGTTTTTCACGGAGGACATAGCTTCTTGGCGTACGTGGTCGACAGCCGCGAAGAGGCAAGGAAGAGGACAGTTGCAGAGGTGCCAGTGGTTAGCGAGTATCCGGATGTATTTCCGAATGATTTGCCTGGCGTTCCACCCGAGAGGCAGGTAGAGTTCCGGATAGATCTCGTTCCGGGGGCGGCAACGATAGCAAAGGCACCGTATCGGTTGGCACCTCCGGAGATGCAAGAGTTATCGAAGCAGTTGGAGGAGCTCTTGGATAAGGGGTTCATTCGCCCGAGCACCTCACCTTGGGGAGCCCCTATCCTGTTTGTAAAGAAGAAGGATGGGTCGATGTGAATGTGTATCGACTACCGGGAGCTCAACAAGCTCACGGTGAAGAACAAATACCCACTTCCAAGGATCGATGATCTTTTCGATCAGCTTCAGGGAGCCGCTTGGTTCTCGAAGATAGATCTTCGTTCGGGGTACCACCAACTGAAAGTGCGAGAGGAGGATGTGCACAAGACGGCTTTTCGGACCAGATACGGGCATTTCGAGTTCATCATGATGCCCTTCGGCTTGACGAACGCACTGGCGGCGTTCATGGATTTGATGAACAGAGTTTGCAGACCGATGTTGGATAGGTCAGTGATCGTTTCATAGACGATATACTGATCTACTCCAAATCGAAGGAGGAGCACGTAGGGCATTTGAGAGAAGTGTTGGAGGTTTTGCGTAAGGAGAAGCTATACGCGAAAATCTCCAAGTGTGACTTCTGGTTACAAGAAGTCCAATTTCTGGGGCATCTTGTAAACCGAGAGGGCATAAAGGTAGATCCAGCGAAGGTGGAGGCGGTGATGAAATGGGAAACGCCGAAGACTCCCACGGAGGTTAGGAGTTTTCTTGGATTGGCCGGGTACTACCGTCGGTTTATCCAGGACTTCTCCAAGATAGCTGTTCCGTTGACCAGGTTGACGAGGAAGAGTGAGCAGTTTGTTTGGGGCGAGGAGCAGGAGACGGCTTTCGATACGTTGAGGAGGAAGTTGTGTGAGGCTCCGGTTTTGACCCTACCGGAGGGAGTAGAGGACCTGACAGTCTACTGTGATGCCTCATATCATGGGTTAGGCTGCGTCCTTATGCAGAGGGGGTGGGTAATTGCCTATGCGTCTCGTCAGTTAAAGACACATGAGGTAAACTACCAACCCACGATTTGGAGTTGGCTGCGGTGGTGTTTGCACTCAAGTTATGGCGACACTACTTGTTTGGGGTTCGCTGTACCATTTATACAGATCACAAAAGTCTCCGTTGTTTTATGGATCAGCAAAACCTTAACATGAGACAGCGGAGATGGCTAGAGGTGGTAAAGGACTACGACTGTGAGATCCTCTATCACCCGGGAAAGGCGAATGTAGTGGCGGATGCTTTGAGTCGGAAGGGGAGTAGCTTACTACTTCGGGTACCGTGCATGAGGTTGACCGTGTCGACATCCTTGATTGAGTTGATATGACAATCTCAAGAGGAGGCGATAAAGGCAGACAACCAGAAAAGGGAGAGGATTAAGGGTCAGGTGGATCAGTTGGCGGCTGACAATCGGGGTTTGTTGACTCGATACGGCCGGGTGTGGGTTCCGGTCTCGTGCGAGGCGAGACAGATACTCTTGGATGAGGCCCATAGGTCGAAGTTCTCAATCCATCCTGGTGCCACCAAAATGTACCGTGACTTGAGAACCGACTATTGGTGGCCAGACATGAAGAGGGATGTGGCTAAGTATGTGGAGAAATGTTTAATGTGTTTAAGGGTCAAGGCGGAACATCAGAAGCCACACGGGAAACTTCAACCTTTGGAGATACCCGAGTGGAAATGGGAGCACGTGACCATGGATTTGGTTACCGGGCTACCAAGGACGGTTAGGAAGCATGACGCTATTTGGGTGGTGGTTGACCGACTGACAAAGAGTGCCCACTTCATCGCGATACGAGAGGCCTCTTCTTCAGAGGTGTTAGCGGACATCTATGTCCGGGAGATAGTGGCGAGGCACGGGGTGCCGGTGACAGTGATTTCGGACCGAGATGTTCGGTTCACATCACGTTTTTGGAGTAGATTTCACAAGGAGCTGGGTACTAAGCTTCAGTTCAGCACGGCTTTCCACCCTCAGACAGACGGCCAGAGCGAGAGGACTATACGGACACTCGAGGATATGCTTCAGGCGTGTGTATTAGATTTTGGAGGTAGTTGGGAATCTCATCTTCCCTTGGTTGAGTTCTCTTACAATAACAGCTTCCACGCCAGTATCGGCATGCCACCCTACGAGATGTTGTACGGGCGGAGGTGCAGGACTCCCATTTGTTGGGGAGAGGTTGGTCAGAGAGAGTTGGGGAGTACGGAGATCGTTCAGAGGACGACCGAGAGCATTCAGCAGATTCGTGAACGACTGAAGGCAGCTCAAAGTCGCCAGAAAAGTTATGCAGATAAGAGGCGGTCAGACCTGGAGTTTTGTGTAGGGGATAAAGTACTTCTGAAGGTATCGCCATGGAAAGGGGTGATACGATTCAGGAATCGAGGAAAGTTAGGTCCAAGGTTCATTGGACCGTTTGAGATAGTGGCTCGTGTTGGGAAGGTTGCGTATCGACTTGAGTTACCGCCAGAGCTCAGTCAGATACACGACACTTTCCATGTGTCCCAGCTTCGGAAGTGTTTAGCGGATGAATCGGCCTTTGTACCGTTGGAGGACATTGAAGTGGACGAGCGGCTCAACTACGCGGAGAAGCCGATAGCTGTCTTGGAGAGAAAGACCAAGACATTGAGGAATAAAGAGATATGGATCGTTAAGGTCCAATGGGAGCACCAGAAAGGTTCAGAGTGGACGTGGGAACCTGAGGATGAGATGCGGAGGAACCATCCTGAGTTGTTCCAAGCATAGGCGATTTCGAGGACGAAATCCCGGTAAGTGGGGGAGAGTTGTAACACCCGTTTTCACTTTTTCCTTATAACCTGATTTAAATGGTTTAAGTGTTTAATTTTCATGTTTTAGGAGTTGAAGGACTGAAGTGTATTTTATGTAAGTGCAAGGGAGGGGGGTGGAGTGTATAGAAAAGAGAAACCCTCAGTCTCTCTAGTCAGTTTCCAGGGAGCGTGCGGGAGGGGGAGATAGAGGGCGATTAGAGGAAGCAGCCAAGAGTGAAATTGAGGCTTGTGTTGGTTGGATTGTGTTAGCATTCACGTCAATTGTGCTTAAGGTAAGAGTTTTATGTTGATTGGATGTCTTTTTGCAGTTTAATTTGAAGCCTTGTGATGGTTAGGGTTGGGTGTGGATTGATGATCCTTGGATCATCAAATTGATGTGATTGGGAGGTTCTAGGGTCGAATTACTTGTATGTATTTGTGAGATATCGACTCTAGTTATTAAGAAATCGTATTTTGATATGATATAGTATGAAAATTGGGTTTTTGGCACGAAGTTCGAGGCTGGTCGCGATTTTGGCCGAGTCTGGGAAAAGCCCGCGACCAATTCCAAAATTCAAGGCTGGTCGCGACCTGAAGTCACGGGGTCAAGTCGCGCAACTCTCTGGACAATTCCAAAATTTTGTTTTTGTCTTGTTGGAGTTTGGGCTATGGGATCATGTTAGGGATGTTAAGAGAGGATGAGGCCTAGAGTTTGGGGTCAATTGGACTAGCCTAGCTATGTCTAAGGCTAGCTTTTCGGTATGGAGTGTCGAGTGGTCCTTTTTGGACTAAGTTGATGTGTTATGTGTTTATGTTTGGTTAGGTGATTGCAAGTGACTATTCTAGCTTATGGAGAGTCTTGTATTGCTAGCACTTGTCAAGTGAGTACCTCACTTAACTCTTAATGTTATGTGTGCATGGTTATGTTTGCATGTGTGATTGTGTGATGTGTTCCTTCGGGGACGTTTGGAGAGTACCTATGGTGGTAGTAATACCCCTAGGGAATTTGGAGAGGCTTGGTACCAGTGTCATTTACCTTTCCTTGACGGTATTGAATTGTAAGGAAGGTTGGAGATTGCATGTTTATGATTGCTATGTAAATTGATCGTGTAAGCGTGATAGTAAGTGGTTATGTGTGTGTGCTCACTAAGCTTTATGCTTACCCCGTTGTTGTTTAATCTTTTAGTGGCAGGTACTTCCCGTAAGGGAAAAGAGAAGGCTACCGTATGAGGCTCCGGGATAGCAGTTCAGTCAGGATGGTTGAGAGAAAAGGCTTTGCGATGATGTCAAACTCTTTGGTGTTTTTTTTAAAACTAAACTACTATCATTTTTCGTAAACTCTTATCTTTAAGTTGTGAGTTGAACTATGGTTTAAAGTTGTAACCTTGTCGGTTTTCAAATGTTGTTGGACAAGCTTCCGCTCATGTATGGATTTTGGTTACTTTGTTTAAATGGATGTTTTGAAATTGGGGTGTTACACTAACATAAGAAACGAAAGTCAACCCATGATCAGGGTATCGCCATATGCTCACCCCATGAATCGAACCCGGGTAGACAATGATGCAATTCACTATCCCTACCAAGGATGTTACTGACCACTAGGCTACTAATAAGATTTACAAAGATTAAAAAGGTTTATATCAAGAAAACTAACCATAGACATGAGGCTGTGTTTTTTTTATACTTCTTAAAAACTCTTAAATTTAAAAATTAAGAGGTTTACAAACCTAAGACTGTTTGTTTTACTTTTGAAAAAATGTATGAAAACCTTTTATGATCCTTTGAAATTTTAAGAGATACATCATCTTTTATATTTTAGATGTAAAAATCAGATTTCATACTTCAGACCTCTTAAAAAACAAACGTCACCTAAAAAGTCAAAAACACATAACTATAAATGATAAAAGGAAGTAGATGACTCAAGGCTTGAAGCATAAAAAGAAGACTAGCGGTAGCGGACATGAGGCAAAGGGGGTAAGGAAAGAAGTAAAATCAACACTACTAAAATATAAAATCAAAGATATCTTGGAACCCCCCCCCCCCCTCCCAAAAAAAAAAAAAAAAAAACTTACTACAATAGAATCACAAAAATTAAAAATGTATCAATGGGAATCAAACCCAAGTGGTTAAAAAGATAAATACAATAATCAAAGATATTTCTCAACTCAACTACAACACATTTGTCCTAGTTTTGTTGTTCTAGAACTGCCCTTGACCCTTCTATTAGTGAATGATTCACCCAATAATTAATGTTGGTTCAAGATCGAGAGTATTCGAACTAAATTCGTGTTTCAATCATTAACGGCAAATGTTTCGATGGTCAATTTTGAACTAAAAGTGTTTTGATATCTTATTGATTGTCTTTCAATGAATACAAGAGCCCTATATATAGGGAACATAATACAGAAAACAAGGAAAATATTCTACAAGATTTGACTAAATAACTTCCTAAAATACAAAGGTATACACGTTAACTAATAGTCCCCCGCAGTTGGAGCGATAGCAGAGTGGACGCTCAAACTGGAACGAAAAGATTCGAACAAATGTCGAGGTAGACCCTTAGTAAAGATATCTGCATACTGGTAAGCGGCTGGCACGTGA
Source organism: Centaurea solstitialis (assembly GCA_030169165.1). Taxonomy (NCBI): domain Eukaryota; kingdom Viridiplantae; phylum Streptophyta; class Magnoliopsida; order Asterales; family Asteraceae; genus Centaurea; species Centaurea solstitialis. The sequence continues at coordinate 4,181,514 of CM058040.1, read as the reverse complement.
AGAACACGAATGTGACCGATTTTGACTTTCTCTCGTACAAAATGGATATCAATTTCAACGTGCTTGGTTCGCTGGTGTTGGACCGGGTTACCTGACAGATAGACAGCGGAAACGTTGTCACAATAGACCACAGTAGCCTGGCGGATAGGAACGTTAAGCTCAAGTAACAAATTTCTGATCCAACTGGCCTCAGCCACGGCATTAGCGACCCCTTTGTATTCAGCCTCGGCGCTTGAACGAGAGACAGTTGGTTGTCGTTTTGAAGACCAGGAAATCAAATTGTCGCCAAGGTAGACGCAATAACCAGATGTTGAACGCCTAGAATCGGGACAACCACCCCAGTCGGCATCAGAATAAGCGGTGAGAGTGTGGCTCGGTGATGCAGAAATCCGTATGCCGTAGTCGGTGGTGCCTTTGATGTATCTAAGTATGCGTTTCAAGAAATTAAAGTGGGGCTCGCGAGGATTATGCATGAAAAGACATACTTGTTGAACAGCATAAGAGATGTCTGGCCTCGTAAAGGTAAGATATTGGAGAGCACCAGCTAGGCTACGGTATAAGGTTCCATCAGGTAATGGGTCACCGACAGTAGCATTGAGTTTAGACAATGTATCCACGGGCGTAGTACACGTGTAACACCCGTAATTTTCGGTTGTGATATCGACTCTTTAATAAGATTTGGAAAATAGAATTTTGGATCAAATCTTGTATTTTATGGTTTAGTATGTTGGAGAATCCAATTACGAGTCCAACGGTCCTTTCGGAATCGAAATCGGAGCTATAACGAAGAAGTTATGACCAAAACAATTTTCGTCCTAAAAAGTGCAGCAGGCTAGCGGCCGCTAAGGTTTTGGTCTAGCGGCCGCTAGGGGGAGTTTTTCTTGGTTCTGTTGCCTTACAAAAATTAGTTAGCGACCGCTAGGGGAGCTAGCGGCCGCTAGAGTAAAAGCCTAGCGGCCGCTAGCCACTGTCGGGTTAAATAGCCTCTTTCTTCATTTTAACCTAACTTTCTCATCTCAACTCCGTTTTCTTTGGTTCAAATTGCGATTTTCTCCATTTTTCAAGCTCTTCAAGATCCCATTGATGGTTTGGTACTCAAGATAACAAGACTTGAAAGCTAGATCTCCTCCACCTTCATCTTCTTCACCCCTCACAACCTCAAACCTCCATTGTTGGATTTTGTGCTTCTCCATTGCTAGGGTTTGTTCAAGATTTGGCTAGGTAAGCTTATCTAAACCATTCTTAGGTTGGTTAATCTATATGTAAGAGTTACGAAACTAACCTAGGGTTCGATTTACTTGATTCTAGGTTTGTGCTTGCTATTTGACCTAAATCTTGGGTTTGGGGGTTTTTGTCACAAAACCCTAAGGTGAGTTGTTAAAACTATTTTGTTAAAACTGAGAGCACATCATTTTGATGAATTCTATTCCTTGTTTGGTGTTGTGGATAAATGTGAATTTGGTATAGATTTACTTCTCATGTCTAGTTGAGGATATTCATGATATGTATGAAATGCTATGCTAGTATGAATGACTTGGATGGTATTATTCCTTATATGAAATGAAATTACCGTATGCTACTTCGTATGTGCTAAACCTACGGGTTGTATGATAAATGTAATTATACGAAATGCACTAAATGATACATGACATGGGATTATGTAAGAATGGAATTGATATCCGAAATGGAGCACACACGAAACGATGTAAAGGGCTTGAGACCCCGATGTATACCTCTATAAATGACGATATGCTAAATTCAGTGTCGAGGTTTATATGTAAATGATGTAGACTAGATGCTATGCTAAATTCAGTATCTAGGTCTTGTGTGAAACGACGTAGACGTGATGCGATGCTAAATTCCGTATCACGGTCTCTTATGATAATAACATGGACGAACCAACGTAATGTGTCCACACCAAACAGTCTTGGGAGGTTCTGAAATAGGAATGCCCCTATGTCGCCGGCCCTCGGGTTGCTCCTTGGTGCGCGGGCCTCGGATGATGTTGCCATGCTAAATTCGGGACATCGAGGTGTTTGGAATTAGTGAATGTCGGGGCATTGGTTGGTGGAAGTGGGTCGCGCCCACTGTTTCCGAAGATAATAATAAACCGGTTTAATATGTCAATTGCATTGCTAATATGATCATGTATATCTCACATGCTTTATACACCTTACTTGCATGATATTACTTGTACAACTCACTAGGCTTCTTTAGCCTAACACTTGTTTGGTGTCGATGTGTCTCTCAGGTACTAGGGACGCCGCTTCTAAGTAGGCTTCGGGCTTGTGTGAGCATGGGGGGGAAAGATGAGAGACCGGTCCTTTAGGCCGCGAGACTTTGGTGGACGATAACCCTTTTTGTAGTCTTCTTCCTAGATGGAACTAGACTAGTTTGGTTATTGTATTTACTTATTCAATTACAAACGTTGTAATTATACATTTACTTATACCCCGTTTTTGGGAAGAGCTCACGCCATGGCGTTACTTTTGTATACCACTTTTGTGCAATGAAAGTTTTTGTTCGCCCTGATTTTTAGGGTGTTACAACACGGCTTACAAGAGCTCATAGAGGCCCGTGTGAGTATGTCTCGTGCATACTGTGATTGAGATAAAAACAAGCCGTGTTTGTCTCTGATGACCGAAATTCCCAAAAAATGGTGTAAAACCCCGAGGTCCGTCATAGCAAATTCCCGCGAGAGAGTAGCAATGATGGTCTTTAAGAAGTTGGAATCTGAAGCAGTAAGAATGATATCATCTACATAAAGTAAAAGATATGCCATCTTAGTGCCTTGTCGATAAATAAACAGGGAGTTGTCACAAGAGCTACTTCGAAACCCGTTATGAGTGATGTAAGAGGCAAACCGATTATACCATACCCTCGGGGATTGCTTGAGCCCATATAATGACTTCCGCAAACGACAAACATGGTTTGGGGCATTCCGATCAACAAACCCCGGTGGTTGGTGCATGTAGACCGTCTCTTGAAGATCACCATGTAAGAATGCGTTCTTTACGTCAAGTTGGTGTATCGGCCAAGATTTGGAGACGGCAAGGCTCAAGACTGTTCTAATAGTAGCTGGTTTGACAACCGGGCTAAATGTATCATCACAATCGACACCAACCGTTTGAGATTTACCATTAACTACCAAGCGGGCCTTATACCGTTGCAATGTCCCATCGGCATGATATTTATGGCGAAATAGCCACATGCATCGTATAATCGGGCGATCGGTGGGACGAGGGACAAGCTCCCAAGTATCATTTTCTAATAACGCGCTATATTCATCTTTCATGGCAAGTAACCAATTTGGATCCCGGAGAGCATTGGAGTAGGTTGATGGAATTGGAGAAATGGGAGGTGTGGTAGTGGCATGAAGGTTTAGAGGATGACGGGGTTTGAAAATCCCGTGTTTAGCGCGGGTGGTCATGGTATGGGTGTTGGTGGTAGAAGGTGGGGGAGGCAATGTGTTCGGTGGCACTTGTGGAGCGACCGGTGGTGGATTTGGTGGTGGTGGGGGGTAGAAGGGATGTTAAAGAACGAAGGGTGGAGGGGTTGGTCATCGAGAAATTGGTATGAGTTTAGAGGTGGAGGGTCGGTGTAGGGGAAGGTGAGTTCGTCAAAAATGACGTGTCGGGAAAGAAGAACTTTACCGGTTGAGGGGTCAAAGCATCGATAGCCGCGAAAGTCGGTGGGATACCCAAGAAATATGCAACGGATGGAGCGAGGGTGGAGTTTATGGGGTTGAGTGGCGGACATATTTGGGTAACATGCACACCCAAAAACCCGAAGATGATCATATGTGGGTGTCGAAGGTAAAGGGCGAAAGTGGGCGTAAGAGATTGGAGGCGTTTGGTGGGTAAAATATTCTGGAGGTAGGCAGCGGTATCTTTCAGCTTTTGGCAATACTCATCCATAGAAGAGCAAGCGGCTAAGGTTAGGTTTATGAACTCGTGTTCAAGTGCAGCGGCTCGAGAGCCTTTGTTATTGAGGAATATGTCTTGGATCTTGATCCAAGCTTTGCGAGCGGCGGTGTCGGTTTCAAGTACCCGAACCAAAAGGTCATCAGATAGCGTACCATAGATCCATTGTAACACGATCGCATCAATTTCAGCCCAAGTTTCATACTCCGCGTCGGTTTTGGCGGGTGGTGGGGTGTCGTCGATGTGATCAAGGACTTTGTAGCCGCGTGCATGGAGCTTGAACAATTTAACCCAAGAGGAATACGTAACCTTGATGCCATCAAGAATAGGAACTTTGTTTTGAATGTTCGTGACTGTGTAGACGGGATGAAGGCTTGGTTGTTTCGGTGCAGCGTCGCCGGGAGCCATAATCGAATCTGTTGCTTCTGACGAAGACGAATTCGACGTTCGATAGGTTAGGGATGACGGCTGCTAGGGTTTTGCTCTGATACCATAAAAGTGTTTTGATATCTTATTGATTGTCTTTCAATGAATACAAGAGCCTTATATATAGGGAACATAATACAGAAAACAAGGAAAATATTCTACAAGATTTGACTAAATAACTTCCTAAAATACAAAGGTATACACGTTAACTAATCTGAACTTGAGATGCAAATTGTTGGTAGACTTTTATGTTAGGTAGTCACTTGTCCAAAACTCTATTTGGCTTTAAAAAAGCAATGAGAATTAGGTTTCATATGCTAATAATAGCTAGACACCTCCAAATTGATGATATACAAAGAGTCTTGTGATAGTAAATTGTAACTATTGATTCCCTTAGTTTTTGTTATGGTAGGTTTTGTAGATTATGCTAAAATCATTACTAAGTTAAAGTTTATTAATAATAATAAAACAAACAAGGTTACAATTAATAAGAACTAGCTTGATAATACGAAATCGAGCAAATACCAGTAATGATGGGTTAAACTTCAGTTGTGCTAATAACATCCATAAAGCAAATACCTCGTGCAGCAAAAGCCGGTGTGAACTCAATAGACAAATTGGATGAGGCTACAGTTAATAAGAACTAGCTTGATAATACGAAATCGAACGATCTGGGACCTAGGATGAAAGGCCACAAAGGTCGACGTAAACAGAAACAAAGTGCATGCCACTCGCCGTGCAAATGAAAACCAATATGATTTTTTAAGCATATGATACTTATAAATGACAAATACTCATTTACACTCCTTACATTTTGTTAGATATAAATCTTTATCCTCCTAGAAGACTAGACTTTAAGGGAGTGTTTGGTTCGCAGAATGAAATTTGATGGAATTGAAATCCATCGAATGATTTTCACTTTGAAGGATTCAGAGTGGAATTTGATGAAATTTGATCACGTGTTGGTTGGTAGGAATTCAATTTCTTCATTAAGCTAAATAATAACGAATTCCTTGAACTTTGGAATTAAAAGGATCTGATTAAGTTCATTCCACAAACCAAACATCATTAAAGAATTTGATCAAAAGGATTTGTCATTTCAATTCAATCAAATTGCTTTGAATTCCGTAAACCGAACAGCCCCTGAGGTTAACACGGATGTCGGTGGCATAATCACACATTTTTAACAACTACAAAAACACAAGTTTATATCTCAATAGTTAGTATAAAAAAACTTGATACAAATGTTATGTTAATGAGAAACATAACGAAGATGGTAACCTCACTTTTGCATGTCTAGTTATAACAACACAAATTCAATTCCCGCCTAATCACATCAGTTCCATCTGGCATACTCGATACCTAACGCATCCTAGAAGGCAAAATTTTGATCCTCAACTGAACAAGGGCGTATTGCTCGAAACCCACTTTTCGTCCAAACTTAAAAAATCTGTTTTAATACCTACTTTTAATCCTTACCTACCTTTTTTTTTGAGAAGGTTCACCTGGACTTTGGCCAGACTACATCCTTGGCAATTTTTACCGAGAGCTAAAACATGCTCCCCTGGGATTAAAACTCAGTGGCCCCTGGTTGCTCACCCTCGGATTCGAACTTGGGTGGGTTTTTCCCCAACACCAAGCCTTAACCGGTAGGCTGCCCCATTACCTACCTTTACTATGCAATAACTAGCAACGTCATATAGTGTAAAGACGATTTTATCCCGAATCGATAAACGTGTTTAAGATCTACTTTCAACCCAAAGTACATTTGATTGTGAGATATTAATTTTTAATATATAAAAATCATTTTATTGTGAATGTGGGATAGATTTGGTCAAACTTGGTCAAAGTGATGAATAGACTAATAACATCCAACAAGGATGGGTCCATGAAGCATCCACAAATCTTTGGAATATTAAATAATACAAGAAAAATCAAATCAAAAATCAAAAAGTATCTTTTGCTATCAACAATAGACTAAAAGGCCCCTTCAAAAGAATAAATTTGGTTAAAAGTTATATATGACTAATGCTTAACACGTAGTTTTACATCTTGCACAAAAAATCAATTTCCAAAAAAACATACTAATTATTTAAATCGATAGAATTGATTTTATCTTGGGTTAAACCGTATCGAATTTTATTTTGGGTTAAACCGTCTCGAATTTTTCACATGATCAAATTGTGATTTTATGGTCCATTGATCCTCTTTAACGGTACCCCGACTCAGTGAAAAGCTTTCGGTAAACCACTGATAAAGAATCCATTTTGTAAATTGTTTTGGGTTAATACAACCATGAACAAATGTTGGACATTCTTAATGGTTCGAAACGAAAAGTTGTAATCTTAAAAAATAGGATGTTCGTAAATAATAAATATTGAGTAGAAACGAAAATAATGAATCTTAAATAGATGATTTGGAATTATGGATCCATGATTGTTCAAAGCAAGTATATAAACTATTTTTGTATATGTCGAGTCATCGGGATTAGTAACTTTTGCGTATGACTCAAGTGAGGGTATAAATTGGCTCAGTTTTGTTGGGTTAGATGTTGCACCACTTGGCTTGCCCATTCCAAGTTGTGAGTGGGCCCGTGTTGCTTGAGCAAAGGCTTCGTTGATTCGGATCTTAGATGCGGGGTAATGCGTTAGGCTGGTTTTACAGAGCTGCGAATACCTCAACCTCTCAATAGTGGAAGGATTACAAGTCGTAGCATGTCTGACTCATATAACCTATTGAGCTAGCTCGAATGAACACCCATTTTTTTACATGTCGATATTTCATGAAGTCAAGGAAATGGTTCAATGTCATCCTAATTGTTGATCAAAGTTATCAATGGCTTATAATTCCATCTTTTAAAGCCATACGTATCTATATATATATTAAAAGAAGGTTTTTGCTGATGTCATCAAAAAGAAATTGAGTGATTTCATTGGTCAATTAAACAAATCCTATTAAATGATGATGTCATAATCTATTTCCATTTTTTTTTCCAAAATTTACATACCTAAGATTTCTCATTAATTTATTAGTTTCCCTTTTACATTTTGTATCCTTATAATTATTTGATTAAATTACTTATTACCCCTTAGTTTTTCAATTTTCACTTTACATTCTTATCATATTAAGGTAAATAATGTATATGAATTAAAACCATTTAAGTTTTTTGTTTTTCTTTTTTATAAATTACACCCTTATAATCGTCTCGACGATACCAAAATGAGTATAATATTGAATATTTTTTTAATTTATTTATATTAGTAAATATTAAGAATACATATAAATTAAGTTGTTCACATTTTATTACAATTCTATCGTTGATATTCTTGAAATTTAAAGATTCTTATTTTTAATCTAAATTTTTTTATAGATTATTTATAAATAATAAAAGTTTATTTTATTTAAAACGCTATTGTTGATGTTCTTGAAATTTAAAGATTCCATCCTTTTAATCTTACTAATTCTATAGATCATTTATAAATAATAATTTTTTTTTAAAACCCTACAAATCAAAAACACTATATAATTTATTTCAGAATCCCTCCCGTTTTAGAATCATTCACAAAATCCAAATCTTTCAACAAAAGAATTTCAGATATTTTAACAACTATTAGATGGCTAAAATATGTAATAATAAAGTAAGAGTAATTTTTTTTCATTTAAAATCGTTAATTAATTAGAATTATTTTAATAAATAATAATTCTCTACTTACTCAATTTCAAAGAAAGCTTTGAATAAAAAAAATGAAAGAAAAGTAATTTAAATGTTATATATATAATTTCCTAAATGGTTATGATTCAACTAAATCATTAATGTTTTCTTTTATCAATTAACTAAGTCATATTTATATTGTTAATTGGATATTACGTTTGGTTTGTGGTAAATTATTTGTGAACTTTGTAATGCAAATGTTAATTCTTATTAGAAACTAAAACAATATGTTTAAATCGTCCGTGTATTACACGGGCTATTAACTAGTATAAATGACGCACGACATTAGAATAGTAAAAACATGCCCTTTAACAAAATCTAGGAAACTATATTGGTGTCTGAAACAATATCGCAAAAACTACGAGTTACAATCGCTTAGTTTTGATAAATTAAAAAAGTAAGGCAAAATGCAAAATGAGGTATCTATTAACTATCATTCTAAATTACTAAAATATTAAAATACAACTAATTAAAATTTTTAATAGTTTAAAACTATTGGTGTTCTATATATTTTTATTGCATATCTGTTCATACACTAACAATGGCATACTTCCCAAAATAAAAAGAGTTTCTCAATCGAAAAACTAAAAGAATTTAAAAACCCCAATGGAAATAATAAATATCAAATTAAAGCCAACATTAGTTTCATCATAATCTCAATTAGATAGCAAAGAAAATTAATAGTGAATAAACTTACCAATAAAACTAAATAGTATATAAATGTTCTAACCATAATGTTATCCCACATCGTATGTATAGTAGAGTCAAAGTAAGTATATAAATTATTTTTGCACATGTTAAGTCACCGGGCTTGGTAACTCTAGCCTATAACTCAAGTGAGGGTATAAAAATGGTTGGACTAGGCGTTGGCTCGGTTTGTCGGGTTAGATGGTGCACCATCCGCCTTGCCTGTTCCAAGTTGTGAGTGGGTTCGTGTTGCTTGAGCGAAGGCTTGGGTGATTCAAATCTTAGATGTGGGACAATGCTAAAAACCATTATAATTTAAAAACACTATAGAAAAAGCATTATAATTTAAAAATGACATATCCTTTAACCATTGTTCTAAATTAATAAAATTCGATGCTTATTCTCATCAAAATCCTGATTAAATGATAAAAGAATTAATCGCCATGAAATTTATCAATAAAGCTAGATTATGTATATTTGTTCAACCACAATGTGTTCCCACATCGCTTGTGGAGTGAAGTCGAAGCAAGTTTATAAATCATCTTTGCAAGCTTGAATATCCCTAAAAAATTAAATTTTGAAAAAGAGATATATGTTTTTATCGTCCCTTTCATTTAAATATTAGAATGTTAAATATATTGAATATTTAAATTATATAGTTAAGAGGAAAGTTCAAATGTGAACCACTTTTTGGTTGTGAACGCAAGGACAACCGAGAACGCGACACGTGGCGGCTTTGAGTGTGGCCCCCCTTTAATTCAATGCTCTCCCATGAATCGCGCCTAGTCATCGCCGTGGACCTGACGTGGCGCCTAGTCATCCGCCACGTGTTGCGCTCTCGGCTATCCTCACGTTCACAACAAAAAAGTGGTTCACATTTGAACCCACCCCATATAGTTAATATTTAATTTTTCAAAGTGGATAAATTGCTTAATTTTGATGTACTTTTTTTAAAAAATTTCACTTTACTTTTTTATTAAAAAAAACAATTATAAAGAAATTGTTAGAGATGCTTCGAATAGTCAATACTGAATTTTAATTTGCATATTCGTTACAATCCATCTTCTTTCGACCAAAACCAAATTTTTTTGGTCAGAAAGAAGTGGTAAAACAACCGAAATACGTTTAAAACAAAACGAAAATAATAATACCGATTTGAGTCATCTTAACATTATACATATTCATGCAACTCATTGACATTTTGGAGGTGTCAATTGATGTAGTAACCAGCCCGATGAACCATCTCCTCTTATTAGTCCTTTGAGTTGATCAGTAGACGCGACGACATAAGGTGATTCCATCACCAACAGGAAGCTGACAGATTTCTATCCTTGGATCCATAGCTAAAGCTTTATTAAGCTCTAGTACAAAGTCTCTGTAGTACCTAACGTACTTCCGAAGAGGTGCATCAGGGGGCGCCACCAATGATCCGTTCCACAAGGTGTTGTCATAACCGATCACTCCACCAATTTTGACAAGATCAATCAACCTCTTGTGGTAGTTAAGGTAGTTGTCCTTATCAGCGTCCACGAAAATGAAATCAAAACTTCCATGAAAGTTTTCCTATAGATTTAAAAGTCGATGAGCTCGTAAATAGAAGAAAGTTAATATTCCATATGTACCATGAAAAGTCAAAGTTAACCCGATTTCTATCCAAATGAAAGGGTATTTTTGGCATTTGTCGAATAAAAAAAAACGTCTCTATCAGAAGGATTTATAATACTTACATCGTTGATCATTTGGTCAAGTAGAGGAAGAGCGGGACCCTCTCTAAAATCAATTTTGTAAGCAACACCCGCCTTTTCAATGATGGGAAGGCCAATCTCGTAATTTTCACGATTGATATCCAAAGCTAGTATCTGAAACATACAAAACCAATGTTTAGTATATCTTACAATTATTGCTTTTACGAGCCAACTTTAGGCTCATTCTTATTTTTTATAACCTTGGATTAGGATAGCTTGCGAGCATCTTGACTGTTTTCTTGATGTGGCCTTAAAGTTATCAACTAGGTAATTAAGCCTTTACTGACGCTAAGAATGCTCAAGCTAGTGACTACGGAAGAGCAAATCTAAAGTCTTACAAGTTAAAGCACCCCAAATGGCTTGCTTTTAGGTTCATTCAACGGGTCTCATATCACACCGACACAACTAATGACCTAATCGTTAATTGTTGTTTCACATATAACAATATCTCTAAAACATCCATCTTACGGTTCTTACCTTTCCATCGTCAGGAAGAGCTAAAGCGGTGGACAAAAGGGAATAACCGGTGTAAACACCAATCTCCATCGTGTTCTTGGCGTTGATGAGCTTCAAAAGCAAACTCAAAAATTGTCCTTCATCAGCAGACGTAGTCATAAGGTTCCTATTTTATATAACAAATGAACATATCATGATTTTGAGTGGACTCAATCGGTTGAAGATTAGTTAGCATAATGTCGTAAATGTGCACACACACATGCACGCATGTATATGTATATGATATACAATTGTTGGCTCAAAAAAATGTTACATATCGTAAAAAGAAAAAATGGAAAGTTAAGGGATTTGTTCATATATGATTCATTAAAAGAAAATCTGTTTGAAGATACGTATGTGAATCGATGTTAGAGATCAAATGGGTTCACATGCATTTTAAATAGTAAACCAACAATTCACATATGAAACCTTATTTCTTTCCAATTCACAATATATAACTTTCCACTATATGTATGTATATGTATGTGCAGGGTAACGTTAAGGGGAAAACCACAAGAAAATGAAAAAGTGATTAACATCCTCATCAACGTACATTTGGACAGTGTACACATATGTATACCAGTAATTTGTTAGCAAATTGTCTGATATTCACATGCATAAAAACCAAGAAACAGCTTTGATTATTTATATGCACATGTGCATACCATTCAGATGAATACTTACGAGGGTGCTCCTCTGTTTTCTCATTTTTTTAGGTTTTCCACTTAACCTTTCTCTACATACATACATGTAAACCTTTATAAGTATAATCTGGTAACTCACCACGGGTGTTTAGCGGTGACCTCACGTAGCTCTTTCATGGATTCAGGCTCTCTTGGGTACACACTTGTTTCAAGAATGTATTGGTAAAGTGCATCACTTTGAAGGAGACTCTTGTGGCCAACTTCTTGGTGTTTTGCGGGTTGACTTTCACTTCCGCCATTGACCGCCGCCATGTGATCGATTTTCCGGTGAGCTGTAATTTACCAAATTGTGTTTTGAAGATCAAGAAATGAATTGAGCCTGAATTGAAAGGAGAAGGAGAAGTGAGGGTTTATAAGGAAGAAGGTTGGTGATTGGTGGTGGTTGGGTGACTTTCCTTCCCATGGTGGCAAAGAGTTGCTCACCATCTTTTTTATTTATTTAAAATATAATTTCAATCATTAAATTTTCTTTTTCAAATAAATAAGTGGGATGGGGGTTGGTGAAGGAGTATAATAAGCATGAAAAAGGTTTTGAAATCGATCACTTTCAGTTTAGACAAGTGTTTATATTTTTATTTTGTTTCTTAAAATAAATATCTACTTTTAAAAATAAATCATGAACTAGATGTGTGTTTGTACCATATGAAATTATGCAATGAAATTATATAAAGTAACTGTTAACAGAGGTAAGGTTCATACAAGAACAAGGGTATTTGCAATAACAAAGGAACCCATTTTGAGCCACACATTGATGTGGGCCCATGTGGGTCCCACATAATAAAAAATCATATATGATTTAGTGGTGGGACCCACCTGAATCATATATGATTTTTTATTATGTAGGACTCATATCACATGTGATCCAGAATTGTTCCTTTGTTCTTGCAAATTGATTTTGTTCTTGTTTGAACCTTTCTCACTGTTAATATTGATGTATGTAAAAAGAAAATTTTGTAAAGGATGAATGATACATTTTTAGTTCATGCCATTTAACAAAGTATTATAGTTTAAAACTTTAAATGATTAAATCAAATAATGAATTACTCAACTTTTGAAATCTGATAGATTAGGTTTCAAATTTTTTGAAATTGAACAAGTAAATCATTGAATCTATTAAAATCGATAAAAAACTTATCGAATTTCATGTTTTAAACGATTTGGTTATTGAATATTTTTTAAACAAATAAATCATTAGAGAATCTCCATCGGATTACCTAAAATAAAGATTTCGAAGACTTTTTCTTTCACGGATTCTTAAAAACTATCTCCAACATGAAGAAGCTAAGCTAGGAAGATGTTGAAATTCATAAAATTTGGGGAATTCTCCAAATATGATTGCTTAAAGAAAAAATGATTTTTATTCTCCCTACAATGAGACCCGTTGAATGAACCTAATGGAGACGAAGGCAAGTTCCTTTTAGAGATTTTTGACTCTTGATTCCCTCTTAATTTATAAATTGTATTGGAAATTTTAATGAAATAATTCATATTATAATCGCTAGAACGAGAAATATTTGAGGCAAATCTAGCATTCCAACGGGCTAAGACATGAGAACTTTATTTATCCAAGGTATCCATTGCCTCAAACTTAAACTTGATCTCTTTCCATGAATCACAAGCAACTAAATGACAATCACTTGTTTCGGTTATGATTTAGTGATTTGTAATATGAATTTGAAAAATAAATAACAATTAGTTGGTCTTATGATGGTCATTTGAATTTTAAAAATAAATCAATGGTAATTTAATCATTTTTATTGGTTTATTATACTTTGTTACCTTTTTCATACATCAACTTTGAAATGATATATTACTTTTGTTATATAAGGGGGAACGGAGTGGAGCACCTCGTTGGCAGGGAAAGGTTCATAGGGTGGCGGGGTGAACACCGCCCTCGTTCCCGCCGTGGGCAAGAAAATGCAACCTGACAGCTTGGCTATTCCTGTGGTGAAGGGGTGACCATTAAGTGTAAGAACTTGCACCATAAAAGTGTTTAGAGGGTTACGGATCGTCTTACCAAACACTTAAGCAAGAACACTATTTTCACTTACCTTATGGTATAATATTATCATTCATCAAAATTGATTGTTGGTAAGTGTCTTCAACCAAGTAAGCGTTTACCGGGTAAGAGTCATCTTCTTCACTTACTAGGTAAGACTTTCGGTCTTTGTTAGAGCTCTTACCAAATAAATTTTTTGATAGTTTCCATACTTAATTGACAATGATCGTAAGGTGAACGATATCAATAAATATTTACTTAGATAAGTATTTAGTAAACGAACCCTTAATCATTCAAAATACAATACTTTGTTTCATTTCGATGCTCTTATTATAGTTTAATAATTTGTTGATTTAGTTTCAAAAAAGATCAAAGATTTATGTGCTTTTTATACATGTTTTTATCCTAAACTCCAATATCATCACCAACTTTTATTCTTCTCTACCTTGACTTTTACCAAATTTATCAACAACCATAACCACGTCCCATCATGAGTTGATGGCCCGTTTTTTTGATTTTTGGATGTAATCATACGTGTAGTTGGTAATGGTCAAATATCATAATATATGCTTATTTTTAAGAAATTACCAAAATAACCATTTTGATTGATCGTTATAAGATCAATCCTTCTGCAAGCATCCTTATTGTGGTCATTTTTTATTTTTATTTTTATTTTTAATTTTTTTAAAAAGTGGGGTAAGAAATCACAAGTGGCAGAAAAAATAGATTTTAAAATCTATTTTTTTTTTAAATCAATAGCTTCCTTTAAATTTCTTAAGAAAATAGATTTAAAAATATAAATCCTCAATAAAATTTAAATGTATCTTTAAAGATAATCTATATATTGATTATATTATTAAAATATTATATATTAATAAAACATTATTTTTCTTATATAAATATTTATTTATTTATGAATGTAATGAAAAACAATTTTTATCTTTTGGTGATAGTTTTTAAGATGATTCTATATTAGAATAAAATTACATTCTTTCTTTTATTTTCTCTATTTTGAAAAAGCTGTTAAAGCAAAAAATTGCTCAAGATCTTCATTTTATCCATTTTTGAAATTCTGTTGGAAATGCTATAACGAACGCGGATTTCTTTTAGTAGGTGCATTTTTTCAAATTAAATTGACTTTGATTTTGAGTAAAACACAATACTATGTCATATCCTTGACGTGTTTTCAATTGAATTCACCGTCACATTTTTTTTGGTTGATTTCATAAAAAATATTCAACTTTTAATATTTAATATTGATTATCCCTATGTTTTTTCCTAGGTTTTCAGTTAGACCATCTTCAACAGCTATACTAAAATAAAGAAAAGAGAAAATTTTAGCAATTTTATGCTCCAACAAACATGTTATCTTTTATGCTAAGATAAAGAAAAGAAATGAGAGATTATAAAAATATTTAAATTTAGATAAATCTCTAAAACTCTATAAAAGATAGAGAAACAATATTTTATTATTTTTCCACCAATAAAAGAGATTGAAAATAAATGTGTGGAAGAGAAAAACAATATTTTATTAAATGTAATGAATATAGTATTTGATATGGTAAATGCTAGGATTATTAAAATAGAGTAACTATTGCACATTGATACAAAATTTTTAAATTTTTTTTGAGTTTTGATGCTCTATTAGGCCAAACGTAGCACGTCTTCAAGCTCAGCAGCGGGCTTCGGGTGTAGAGGGCGGGCCATGCGCGAAGTTGATACGAGGTCTTCGGGTGTTGGGCGGGAGGGCGGGCATGTGCTCGAGCTCACAATCCCAAGGTTTCCTCTCTCTCTCTCTCTCTCTCTATTCTCGCCTTCTCTCTTTCTCTCTCTTCTATATATATACAAACATTATTTAATTTTTTTTAAAATGAAAAAGGTTACGAATTTTGAGTAAATGGTTAGTGCTACAACTTGGAGTCTTGAATAGGTTTTTGTAGGTAGATAGTGGAAAGCTGATGTGGTAAATTTGAGCTTTGGGGTTTACCCACAATGGTACCAAAATTAACTTAGGTGTTGGAGATGCTCTTTATTACTTTTATTATGCATCATTGCATCTATAACTCCTAGCATTAAATCGAATGTTTTGCAACATAAAATTAACTATGAATATAATTCCACTTACTTATGAATCATATCGAGGAAAAAAAAACAATTTCATACATTCAATTTTAGATAATTCCTTAAACTTTGAGTTTTTTCAAGTTTTGTCTATTTTGGAGAACCTTTTAGAAAACTTGTTGTAGCAATTTAGAAAACAAAATTTTTATTTTCTCTATTTTAGAGAAGTTGCTGGAAATGCTCTAGCAAGATAAAAAAACAATTGATAAACAACATAATATACGAAATTAATAGGACATTTAACATGTTATTAATGTTATTTAATAATAAGTTATTGACTTTTTAGTTATTAAAGAAAAAATACATATGTTCATATAAAATTAACTTGAATATGTTATTTAAGGTGATAAATTACTGGACTTAAAAAAGGAGAAAAAAACATAGATTTGACTAAGTCATAAATAACCAACATACCAATTGCCAACTTTTGTTATAAGTTTAGCTCTGAAATATTTAGATGTATTATAAAAATCAAACGGATACATCCTAGGGACGCATAGGCTTTTTCCCTCTATGTTAACTAATATGTTAACTTTGGAATTGAAATGAAGTATTAGCAAATGATGGTTGGCGGTTGGTGATGGTCGGTGATGGTTCAGAGCAGTGGTGGTTCATAACGTTGGTGGTCGACGGTGGTTCAGGATCGTGATGGTCGACGGCACGTGGTTCATAACGTTGGTGATTGATGATGGTTCGGAGCTGTGGTGGTCGACGGTGGTTCAAATCGATGGTGGATAGTTATATCGGTGGTGGTCGACGAAGGTTCATATAGGTATCGGTAAATTAAGTAGGGAAGATGGGAATAACTTTGTCTTTTTGAGAAAATAGAATCGAATGAAATTAAATTCTTATCAATTGTGATAAACTGACCAATTCCATGAATAAAATGACCAAATTTCTTTCCATAGATAAACCAAACGCTTGAATGAAATTTACTAAACGAAATTGATCATTAAAATCTCCTTCATATTCCATTCTTACTGTTAGTGTACATATTGGCCCATATTGGCCCATGGGCTTTAGCCCTTTTAGTTAGCTTAGTAGTGAAGCTTCCTTTGTATATAAATAGGGCATTATACCTCTTTTGTATGTAATTTTACTCATTAATCCAATACACTCTTTCAGAAATCTTTCTTCTTCTAACATGGTATCAGAGCATTAGGCTCTTTAATCCTGAGTTGGGATTCTCGTTTTCCGAATCGGTTTTCTTCATTTCCGAATCGGATTACTCTTTTCCGATTCGGAGTTCCCTTTTTCCGATCCATTTCCGATTCGGACTTCCGCATTTTCCGAATCCATTTCCGATTCGGAGTTCACCTTTTTCCGATCCATTTCCGGTTCGGACTTCCCATTTTCCGAATCCTTTTCCGATTCGGACTTCACCCGTTTTCCGGATCCTTTTCCGAATCCATTTCCCGATTCGGAATCCTCTCTTTTCCGAATCCTCTCTTTTCCTTTTCCCGATTCGATTCTTCCTTATACCTTATCTAAACCGGCTTCCGAATTGGAAAATCGTTTGATTTCCGAATTCGGAACCCGCTTTTAGAATCGAAACTCTGCCTCTCAATCCTCTCTTTTCCGAATCCGAATCTTCCTTATACCTTGTCTAAACCGGCTTCCGAGTTGGAAAATCGTTTGATTTCCGAATTCGGATCCCGCTTTTAGAGTCGAAACTCTGCCTCTCTCTCTCTTCGTTTTCCGAACCCAATGACGACAAATACCAGTCACTCAAATCCCATATCAGTTGTCCTTAATGGAAACAACTATATTCTATGGAATCACCACATGACCATCCTCTTGAAATCTCATGGTCTTTACTCTTACGTTACCGGGACAACCGTTGCCCCTACAAGGATCGCAAACGAAGCCGCAGGCGACTATGCCAAGCGAGTTAATGAGTGGGACATTAACAATGCTAAAATCCTTGGATTCATTAATGCTTCCACAACTGCGGAAATCAACCAACAATTTCTTGGGTACACGACTGCCAAAAGTCTTTGGGATTTTCTGACAAAGCGTTATTCAGCTACTGGCCTTGCACACCAGTATCAGCTCTGGGTA
This sequence comes from Centaurea solstitialis, assembly GCA_030169165.1. NCBI lineage: Eukaryota > Viridiplantae > Streptophyta > Magnoliopsida > Asterales > Asteraceae > Centaurea > Centaurea solstitialis. The sequence continues at coordinate 4,163,641 of CM058040.1, read as the reverse complement.
ACCTTTCAAACCAAACGACAGCTTCCGGATCAACCAGTCAGCTCCTACATCTCTGAGATGCAAGCCATCCGCGATCACCTGAACATGGGTGCTCCTCAAGTCCATGATAACACCGCGACTCTCTATCAGGCGTACTTTAATCAATTACACTTGATCACCATCCTCATGGGTCTCCAAGACAAGTTCGAGAATGTACGAGCCTCCCTCCTACATAGGCATCCTCTTCCCTCGCTTGACGATGCCATCACGGAACTACTAAGTGAAGAAACACGTCTTCAACTTCGAACTCCCACACCGGCTCCATCCGAATCAGTGTTCTACACTCCTTCCTCCTTCAAGCCTAAGGGAAAAGGCTTCCAGAATTCTTACAGCAAGCCTCAGGGAAAACCGTCACCCAATGAGTGCGCGTTCTGTCACTCACCCTCTCACTCACTGATTGATTGCCCAATTCGAAGATGCAAACAATGTGGCATTCAACATCCTCGCCACCTCCTCTCTGAATGCCCTCAAAACCCGAAGAAACAGCAGCCTGCTGCCAGATTTACTGCTCAACATGAGCCCTATAGATCCCACAATCAATCGGCAGCCAGATTCGTTGCTCCACATGAGCCTTCTGGAATACCTATCGCTGCATCTGCATCCTGTTCACCAGATCTGCTGGATCTTATGCACCGGAATCAAGAGCTTATGGCACAACTCATGACCGGGTCCATGGGGATGAATCCTCCTCACTCAACTCCCTCAGGTCCCTCAGGTACTCTGTGGATTTTTGACTCTGGGTGCTTCAACCACATGTCCCCTTATCCCACAGGTTTTGTCTCTAAGCGACGTTCTCCTCATTCTACTGTGGGATTAGCGGATCTTTCTCCTAAGCCGGTTCTATTTGAAGGAGATGTCTCTACAGACAATATTCAGTTACCTGAAGTCTTACATGTTTCGGACATAGCAATAGGGCTTGTATCACTTACGCAGCTCCAAGAAATGGGTTTACTAATGTTCTTTGATTTTTCTGGTTGTGTTATACAGGATCCGAAGACCAAGCAGACCCTTGGTGTAGGCCGTAGAGTTGGACGGGTTCTCGAAGTCGTCTACATTCGGATTCCTCTTTCGTCTCCAAGAGTCGTTGCTTCAGTTTCTCCTTCGTCTTCTCTTGATCTATGGCATACTCGTCTAGGTCATTTATCTTCCAGCAGACTAAAAATGCTAGCTAGTACAGGATCATTAGGTCATGTTACTTCTTCAGACATTTCCTGTCTACCTTGTAAGCTTGGCAAACATCATGCCCTTCCTTTTGAAACTAATGAATCTAAATCTATTTGTCCTTTCGATTTAATTCACTCTGACGTATGGGGACCAGCACCTCATCCATCTATGGGTGGTGCTCGGTATTTTGTTATCTTTGTCGATGATCACACACGCTTCACCTGGATATATCTTATGAAACATCGGTCAGAGTTACCTCAGCTCTACATTACTTTTGCTCGCATGATCCAAACACAATTCTCGAAACCCATAAAGATTCTTCGGGCCGATAACGCCATGGAGTACAAAGAATCTTCTCTCCTTGCCTTCCTTAGATCTCAGGGCACAATTTCCCAGTACTCCTGTCCTGGCACTTCCCCACAAAATGGTCGCGCTGAACGCAAACATAGGCATATTCTTGATACGGTCCGCACTCTGCTTGTCCCTGCTTATGATCTTCTCAAAGTCTGGGGATGTGCGTGTTTCGTTCAACTTCAACCCCATGAACACAACAAACTTGAACCTCGTGCCCGCCTATGCTCTTTCTCGGATATGGCATTGAGCACAAAGGGTATCGCTGCTGGGATCCTGTATCCAAACGCTTACGTATCTCCAGAAATGTTACCTTTTGGGAACATGTTCCCTATTATTCCCTGCCTGACACTGAGTCTCCACCCATCCCTCTATTTCCTGAGTCTGCTCCACTTATCCCTCCAACTCCTCCTCCTATTTCTGACTTTCTGGGTCCGCCCTCTGATCCTGCACCAACTCCGCCGCCAACACCTGAGGTATCTGCTGAATCTCCGGATCCTGGACCATCCACGTCAGAACCTGTTCGTCGCTCTGATCGAGTAAGACACATTCCTGCTCATCTACGTGATTATCACTGCTATGCCACTTTATTATCCAATCATGAACCAACTTCCTATAAGGAAGCTGCCTCTTGTTCACAATGGCAAGCAGCTATGCAGGAGGAACTTCGTGCTCTCGCCAAGGCCCACACATGGGATTCTGTTCCGCTTCCATCTGGCAAGCGACCCATTGGTTCAAAATGGGTCTTCAAGATCAAAACCAGATCTGATGGCTCTGTTGATCGATACAAAGCCCGTCTTGTCGCCAAGGGCTTCAACCAAGAATATGGGATTGACTATGAGGAGACTTTTGCCCCTGTTGCACGCATCACCTCTGTTCGCAGCCTTCTCGCTATCGCAGCCACCAAGCATTGGCCTCTCTTCCAGATGGATGTCAAAAATGCCTTCCTGAATGGCGATCTCTCTGAGGAAGTCTATATGACTCCCCCTCCAGGTGTCTCCCTGCCTACCGGCCATGTCTGTCGCCTCCGCAAAGCCCTGTATGGCCTCAAACAGGCTCCTCGCGCTTGGTTTGAGAAATTCAGCAAAACTGTGCTCTCACTGGGGTTCTCTGCAAGCAACTATGACTCTGGTCTTTTTACCCGCACTACTGATTCTGGAAGCATTCTCCTTCTTCTATATGTTGATGACATGATCATTACTGGGGATGATTCTAAAGGTATCGCTTCCCTCAAGCAGTCTCTCTCCTTCAGTTTTGAGATGAAGGATCTTGGCGACCTTCACTATTTCCTTGGACTTGAGGTTTTATCTGATGCATCCGGGATTTATCTCTGTCAAGCCAAGTATGTTTCCGACCTTCTCTCAAAGGCAGGCCTTTCGGATAACAAAGTTGCCTCCACACCGTTGGAACACAACCTCCACTTGGCACCTAATGCTGGCACCCCGCTACAGGACCCCACTCGGTACCGTCAGCTCGTAGGGTCTCTTGTATATCTCACTGTGACTCGACCAGACATTGCGTATGCCGTTCACACCGTGAGTCAATTCATGGCTGCCCCCTGCTCAGATCATTATGCTGCGGTCCTCCGGATTCTTCGCTATCTTAAAGGCACCATGTTTCATGGGCTACACTTCTCCTCCAAGTCCTCGTTACTTCTGCGAGGTTTTTCCGATGCTGACTGGGATAGTGACATGACAGATCGTCGCTCCACCACCGGGTACTGTTTCTTCCTCGGTGATTCCCTTATTTCTTGGCGCAGCAAGAAACAATCTCTCACTGCTCGCTCTAGCACTGAGGCCGAATATCGCGCTCTCGCCGACACCACTCAAGAGCTTATCTGGCTCCGTTGGTTACTTTCTGACATGGGAGCCCCCCAACGGTCTCCCACTCCTCTATGGTGCGACAACAATAGCGCCATACAGATCGCTCACAATGATGTCTTTCATGAACGCACCAAGCACATTGAAATTGACTGTCATTTCACTCGTCAACATGTTGTGCGTAACACCATTCAACTTCATCCGATTTCTACATTGGATCAGCCCGCCGATATTTTCACCAAAGCTCATTTACCCGGCCGTTTTCGAGAGCTTGTTAACAAACTCAACCTGTCTCGTTCCTCCCCAGATTAAGTTTGAGGGGGGGTGTTAGTGTACATATTGGCCCATATTGGCCCATGGGCTTTAGCCCTTTTAGTTAGCTTAGTAGTGAAGCTTCCTTTGTATATAAATAGGGCATTATACCTCTTTTGTATGTAATTTTACTCATTAATCCAATACACTCTTTCAGAAATCTTTCTTCTTCTAACACTTACAAACCAAACGTCGTCTTAAAACTTCTTTTCTGTATAAAAAACGAACTAAGAGGGTGTTTGGGAGGGCTAATTTGGAGGTGCTTAGGCCATCCGCAATGGGCCGGTACCGGGCCGGTATGGGCGGCAACACCGCCGTGCCCAGGCGGTACCACACCAGCAGGGAAGGGGACCAGCACCCCCATGCCGGTTGAAGAAAGCCATCCCACCCCATCCCCTACTCCCCTCTCTCTCCTTTCTCTCTATATCTCTCTTCTTTTCCTTCTCCATTATTTTTTAATTAATTATTTAGAATGATATGGAATTGGTACGGTTAAGGATGGTATGGTATGGTGTTGGTAAGATGTTAGTAAAGCTGATGTGGCGCTGAGGTGGTAGCAGGTATGGATGGTATGAAGGGTACGGTTAAGGATGACCTTATAACTTATTTCATCCTGGAGAAGCAAATAAGTTAAAATAAAGTGTTTGAATAGATATTTTTAAAAGCTCCTTATTTCATCCCCTAAAAGCTAATAAGTCATTTTTGAAAAATCACTCCCTACTAACTTATCAAAAACCCCTAAAAGCTAATAAGCTAATCCAAACACTTTTAAAAAAACTGTTTTTCCACACCACATAAGTTAATAAGTACTTTTGCCAAAAGTCATAAGTTGTTTTAAATAAGTCTTTCCAAACACTTTCTAAATGTCGAGAAAACTAACTTGATCTATCAAATTCAACATTTCAATTCCACTAGATTGGATCTAAAACATTTTTTATCATCAATTTAAAATAGAATTACAAATTTATACATATCAATAAAGTTATCTATACTATTATATAAAGAGAATAACTCAATATGTTAGTTATTTTGTTCAACAAAACTGATTTACACACTTACACTTTACCCCCTGTAGTTAGTTATTAAATCTTGTTTTAGTCCTTTAGTTTTTCATTTTTTACCCTAAACCCTTATCATATAATCTAAATAATTATATATTATGAATTAAAATATATTAAAATTACGTTTTTTATTTTACAAAGTATAGCATCATAATTGTCTCGTCAATACCTTCGAAATGAGCCCAATATTAAATATTTTTATGCAATTATTTTATATAAAGGTAATAATTTTATTTCAAATTTCAAGATTGACTATTCAATTTTTCAAGATTATTAAATATTCATTCTATAATATTTAATTTATAACTTCCAAGATTTTGTTTTTCATTAGTACCTTTCCTCATAAAAGAATCGCATAAAAGAATCGAGTTGAAGATGGATGTGTAACTAGCCCCTTGTAGAATTGTTTTAATTAACAGTTATATGATTTTTAATTTTTGCGTATGTTCCAAAAATTATACTTGATGTCCTTCCTTGAAGAAAAATGAGTTCATTCATTCTAGAGAAACTTGATGGTTATGAATTGGTTGTAAGTTGGTTGCTTATTAGTTATTACCAAGAATAATATATAAAGCCTTTTTGACCCTACATAAGAAAATTTGTCTTCGGTTTTGAAGTTATTTATTGGATCAACATACATCAAAGCTTTCCGTGAAGAATGCGGCACGAGCTATTGGAATTGTATGGTTTATGCCGGTGTCAAATTCAAAGAAAAATAAAATAAAATGACAAATAAAAAATAAAATTAGAAATGTTATTCATAGGATTTTTACTCCAACTATTTTTTAAATATTTTTAATAATTTACATCTTTCTGCATTGTAGTAATAGGTATATAAAGTATTAATGTGTAAGTTGGTCATTGAATGTTAAGCACCAATGTTTTGAATTTAAAAACCACATTATCCATCAACAACCTTTTTAAAATTACGACACAATCCACCATATTAACTTTCCATTTGCGACATAAGACCACATAGATTAATAAAATTAACATATCTAAATCGAGTTTTTGATTTTGATATTAAGATTTTTCGCGTCGCATCGCGCGCGGGTAAGTATCTAGTATTATTTTATGGACCATAGAAAGAGTATCTATAAACAAAGAATGAAAAAAAGTTGATTTCTAGAAGACAAAAATACGACTCACACTGAAAAGAGAATCATAACCAACCCCCACACCACCACCGCCGCCGTCGCCGCCACCACCACAACCACCACTCTTTTTGTCTCTTTCCTTTTTCCACTTCTTTGATTCCATCGACCTCCCTTTCTATCTGAAACCGACGTATTTTGTTCATATATATATATATATATATAATATAGATAAGGGGAACGAAAGCTACCAAGCATATATACAGAATTTTTGTGGCTTCTCGATTTTGGTTACACAATTCACACACACACACACAGAGAAATGGAGGTGAAACCTAAAGTTAACGGTGATCTCAAGGATGATGATAAACAGAGCCGCCGTCCGCCGGCGGCGATCGCCGGTCCTACCAATCCGATGGTTACGCCGCTTCTCACGGATCTGTATCAGTTCACCATGGCGTATGCCTACTGGAAAGCTGGAAAGCATAACGAACGTGCAGTGTTAGTTACTTATTTTTAGTTTCTCTCAATTGCTGTTTTTCGTTCTATTAGCTGTTGATTTGATTGTTGTTAGATGGAATAGATTGATGATTCTAGTTTACAATAGTATGATAAACGGAGGAAATGTTACAATTGTTGAATTTGAAGTGTGTTAAACTTGTTAGATTGATTGAAGTAGTTTAGGAGGTAGGTTGAATTTGAAGATGATTTGGGAACTATAGGTTTAAAAGGTGGAATTTGCATGAATGCTATTTGTAAATCAGTTCATAAGGTCTACAATAAGCCTGAGTTCTATTATTACTCTGCTAGTCTGCTCAACACAGTTGTGTTTTTTTACTCTTAAGAACAGATATACACTGAATATTACTGTTTACTATTTTGTATTTTGCTTAAGGTATATAGAGAAGATACAGAGAGGATGAGTTAACAATTTGATTCATTATATGGTGCATTGATATCGAAATTGGGGTCGTGCTTATAAATTACAAGGCTAAAATCAATATGCATGATCATCACCATTGGGCTTGTATTCTGATGTCACACTAATGGTTAAATGTTTGTTCTCTTAAATCAAGCCCCATGCACTAAATGAAATGTGGTTCTAGTGATCCACAGGTTAGAACATTGTATTAGCATCAACCTTTTATTTAATGGTTAGATGTAATTGCTAATGTAGTTTTCTGCCTCTGAAGATATGAATGTTGCAATTTCTGAAAGACTGAATGAAATGAATAATAAAGGAATAGAAAGAGGCACCTCAACCAGATTTAAGTGAACGGGAGTCACAAATCTTGATGTTTAGTCTTTAGGAGAGCTCAAAATCGTTACTTCCGTTCATGCTTTATAACGGTAAATGGAAAGAAGATATTATACATGATCTGTTGATTTAGAGCTACCATAAGACCATAACTTTTGTTTAATTATAATGGTACTTGTGACAACTGCTTACTTGGTCTTGATTAATGTTTCATTTACTACTATGATTGAATTTGGATGTTTGAACCAATGTTGAACCCCTCTGTTGCTAATAGTAATTCATTAAACACCCATTGGGCTGTATGGTTGTCTTCACCTTGACAGGTTATCTGTACTCACTGACTTATTTCAGGTTTGACTTATATTTTCGGCGGAACCCATTTGGTGGTGAATATACAGTTTTTGCTGGTCTGGAAGAGTGCATAAGGTTCATTGCTAATTTCAAATTTTCAAAGGAAGAGATTGCTTTTGTTCGCGAAAGTTTGTCTCCTACATGTGAGGTAAGTATCAAGTCAGCTGTACTAAAAGTAGTCTAATACTTGTTACCTATTATAAACATAATGAAGATTGGTGTCCACAGAAGATTTTTAGGTGCTATTTGCACATAAAACTTGTTTAGTCTCTTAAATTAGTTGTATATCATAGTATGAAGGATCTTCTAATTTTCTAGCTACTGCAAAAGAGGATCACTGTTCATTGATATCACTGCAAGTGCACACCATATCATAACATATTTCACTGTGGCATGTGTTAAAGATATTTCATAAAGAAATGACATGTGCCTGTTGGTAAACCATTGCAAGTTTGTTTATCTTTTGATTTAGTTTCTGCCAATGAGTATATATATGTAGTCAACTAGAAACCAATTTACAGTCTATTTCATACTTTAAGCTTCTACCTCATCATCCAAAATGATTTATGTTTAATTCTGTAACACCCTAATCTCAATAAATTATGTTTAAATTCAGTGAATTTTTACACTAGTAGTAACCTGGCAGCAGCTACATGGCAACAGTAGCATATTAAAAACAGAATTTTAAAATAAACAAATAGTTTACAAGTAGCTTACAAGTAGCTTACAAGCAAGCATGAGAAATCAAGCTTAGGGAGCAAGTAATTATCACATGGTTAAGCTAAGTATAGGTAGTACTTTCTAACAATAAATGATATGACAAAGTAGAAGCATGACAAAGCAATATTCTCTTATCCTAAAGTAGGAGGTGGCAAAAATATCACATGGTTAAGCTTAAGGACCAAGTAGGTTCCAACTATAAATAGAGGCAAAAGCAAGGCTTTAGAGCATACCAAATATTCTCTCACTCTCTCTTAAATACACTACTAGATTTAAATTAAGAGATCAAGGGAAAGTTAAGCATAATCAAGGTGAGTACGTTATGAGATTTACTGAGATACGTATATGCTATATAAACGTATTTTATGCATTACAAGATATTTTAGCATGTTGCTTTACATGAAAAGATTTATACATTTAAAATATGCATGTTCACATGTTATGATACAAGTATGTGTTTTATACACAAGACATGTTTTATGCAAGGCATGAAAGTTTTTACATGTTAAGTATGGCCATAATATCCAACGTACGGGATATGTTACAAGATGGGGCAGCCTTTATGGACCCGAGGTTATGGAACCTCAAGACAAGTATGGCATACTTACATGTGGCAAGTGAGATCTCAAAATAATGTTTTTACACGACAACAGTTTTGGTTTATTATTCACATGTTATCAAGCATCATGAAAGTTGTTTATCCATGAAACCATAAACTGCTCACTAAGCTTAAAGCTTACGTATTCCATGTATGTATCTCAGGTAAGGAGTAAAGAGGGATAGCATGAAGTAGTGCTTATTCTAGTCAACAACAAAGTTGGTTGTATTATAAGCTATTTAGTTATGTTTCAACTATGATGTAATAGCTAGATGTGAAAGAAATAAAGTTCATTTTAGCTCATATGAAGGCTCTAGCTATAAGAAAGTAACGGCACCCAGTTTGTTTTGGAGACCGGGGCGTTACAAATGGTATCAGAGCAACGGTTTAAGTGAATTAGGTTTTGTAAACCTAGTCTTAAACCTAGATATAAGAGTGTAAGTAATTGAACATCGGCAGATGTTAAACGCCAAAAATAAGATAAGCATGAGATTGAGGAGTTTGTATTTAACCGAAAGATGGTCCTTGAGTTTGGAACCTAAAGAAGGTGCTAGTTATGAGTCAAATATATAAGCATATAAATCAATCTATAAATGAGGTGCAAGTTATTATCTAAGAACTTGTCATAAGCAAATGAAAGTTTGGATGAGCTATGATCGGTGGCCTAAATAAGTAATATAAAAGAAAATATCACACTCATAGATGAGACTACGATATTGGGATGTTGAGATGACATGAGATAAATGGTATAAATCACATTACATTTACAAAGTTTAGGGGCTTAAATATAATCTTAGTGTATGCAAGCTTAGTGTTTAAGTTATGATATGATTAAACTTGTTTTCTCGTATTCACATGTATGCCATGGATGTCTAGAACATATTGATTCTCGCACCGGTAAAGACTTTTCTGGTTTTATTTGGAGACGTATTTGTCTAAGTTATAGTACCTCCTTAAGAGAGACGAGGATATATGCTAAAGTCTGAAATTCTTGACTCAAGTAATTTAGGTTTGAAAAACAAAATCTGAGTTGGTTTATTAGAAGTCGTCGCGTGATGACTCAAGTTAAGATAATGAACTATGGCATTAACAATAAGGTATATCATGGTTAAGCAAGATAAGTCCCCCATGATTAAGAAAAGGTTATGATTGAAATACACACCATCTAGTATGTAAGTTGATCAATGATGAAAATTAGGCTTTGGAAAGTAAATCAAGCCTAAGAGAATTATGTCATTTTATGCTTAAAATGTAGGGATACTAAGGTAAGTATGATGTAGTAAGTTATAAGATATTTTAAATTTACATACATCTAAATGGAAGATAGTTGGTGACGATATTTGATGTTACAAGAACAAGGTAGAAGAACCCATAGGTACCACTAAACACAAAGTTTAGAATTTTTGAGACAAGGAAGCATCTTTGGTATTAGTTAATTGAGCTTATTCTTATGGGATAGAAACAACATGGGAAGTTGAATTAGAAATAAGAAATAAATACCCACATCTATTTATGTAAAATTTCGAGGACGAAATTATTTTAAGAAGGGGATAATTGTAACACCCTAATCTCAATAAATTATGTTTAAATTCAGTGAATTTTTACACTAGTAGTAACCTGGCAGCAGCTACATGGCAACAGTAGCATATTAAAAACAGAATTTTAAAATAAACAAATAGTTTACAAGTAGCTTACAAGTAGCTTACAAGCAAGCATGAGAAATCAAGCTTAGGGAGCAAGTAATTATCACATGGTTAAGCTAAGTATAGGTAGTACTTTCTAACAATAAATGATATGACAAAGTAGAAGCATGACAAAGCAATATTCTCTTATCCTAAAGTAGGAGGTGGCAAAAATATCACATGGTTAAGCTTAAGGACCAAGTAGGTTCCAACTATAAATAGAGGCAAAAGCAAGGCTTTAGAGCATACCAAATATTCTCTCACTCTCTCTTAAATACACTACTAGATTTAAATTAAGAGATCAAGGGAAAGTTAAGCATAATCAAGGTGAGTACGTTATGAGATTTACTGAGATACGTATATGCTATATAAACGTATTTTATGCATTACAAGATATTTTAGCATGTTGCTTTACATGAAAAGATTTATACATTTAAAATATGCATGTTCACATGTTATGATACAAGTATGTGTTTTATACACAAGACATGTTTTATGCAAGGCATGAAAGTTTTTACATGTTAAGTATGGCCATAATATCCAACGTACGGGATATGTTACAAGATGGGGCAGCCTTTATGGACCCGAGGTTATGGAACCTCAAGACAAGTATGGCATACTTACATGTGGCAAGTGAGATCTCAAAATAATGTTTTTACACGACAACAGTTTTGGTTTATTATTCACATGTTATCAAGCATCATGAAAGTTGTTTATCCATGAAACCATAAACTGCTCACTAAGCTTAAAGCTTACGTATTCCATGTATGTATCTCAGGTAAGGAGTAAAGAGGGATAGCATGAAGTAGTGCTTATTCTAGTCAACAACAAAGTTGGTTGTATTATAAGCTATTTAGTTATGTTTCAACTATGATGTAATAGCTAGATGTGAAAGAAATAAAGTTCATTTTAGCTCATATGAAGGCTCTAGCTATAAGAAAGTAACGGCACCCAGTTTGTTTTGGAGACCGGGGCGTTACAAATTCAGTGAATTGCTGTATCTTGAATCTGCTTTCATAGAGTGCAACAATTATATTCATACGGTAGTACCTTTTTACTCCATGCATTATCTCTGGTTTACATGTTTCTAACTAATTTTCTTCTGTTGAGATTAGGATGGCTTCTTTGATTATCTTGAAGGAATTGATTGTTCGGATGTGGAAGTATACGCTATTACTGAGGGATCTGTCGTCTTTCCTAAAATCCCCTTGATGAGGGTTGAAGGCCCAGTGGCGGTGGGTCACATGAACTAATTAATTCTACAAGATATTTTTTGATACATTTTAAATGAAAGCTCTAAAATCTGTTATGTGTCTTGTTTATCCTCGTTAAGGCCTATAAGGCATCTCTATATTGTTTCTTACAGGTGGTTCAATTGTTGGAAACTCCTTATGTGAATCTTATTAATTATGCATCACTAGTCACTACAAACGCTGCAAGGCATCGTTTTGTTGCTGGAAAATCGAAAGTTCTTCTGGAGTTTGGGCTACGGCGTGCACAGGTTTGTAACATGTCTGTTTTTCTCTATTACTCAATGCATGCAATGGGTTAGTTACTAACATATTCTCTTATTTTTTTGATTTCCAGGGCCCAGACGGTGGTATTGGGGCATCAAAGTATTGCTACATGGGAGGATTTGATGCAACAAGGTGATCTTGTTGACCACATATATTGCACTTTAAATGGTGGTGGGCCATTGATTGAGCTCTAAGCGCTACTCTTAGTGTGGGTTCCTGTTTAAAAGCCCATTTGCATTTTCCAGTTTAATATCCACTTGACATTCCTGATAGAGGGAAAACTATAGAATATACTTGGCATGCTATATTGAGTATGCTTATAAAGAGTCGTCGTACCAAGTCTAGATAAAAATGAACGAACTTTACTAGAGCCCTTACAAAACCGGCAAAACTAAGCTGTAACTAACAGGTTTGAGTGAAGACACTAGAACTTCGGATAGTAGTATTTTTGTGCTTTCAAGTAATTTAAAGTAGGGCCCATAGTTTTATTAGTAAATAATTCACTTATCTAGGCTCGTTAATGTTGCATGAAAGATTTATGTACTCGGATGAAGGGATCATGGATTTTTTTTAAACATATGAAAGTTGACATGTGGGCTTATTTTAATCAATGCTATTATTGGCCTGTATTTTTTTAAACGGATTTGAAGTAGTCATCATGTTTACTATAGCCTATATGTGTATCACTTGCATCCCCTTCTCTATATATACATAGCTATATGTGTTCATGTGCGTATACATTGTTATACACACATGTATCTGTTTTGGGCTATTTCACAAAATGCACAAACACTATAACACATGAAAGAGAATGGGAGGGAAGATCTCAGAAGCATTGTGGTGCATGAAGTATTTTAATGCTCTGTGCTGTTAAAATACTAGCAATTTAGACAATTGTTAGCCAAATTTCTAATTCACTTCCTTAGACCATAGGTTGTTTATGTTTCCCTTAAGAAACTTACTTGGGATCCTTGGAAGATATGCTCATAGCTGACCAAAGTAGACACCTACACACCATTTGTAAATAAATTGATAATGAGTATTATTCCAAAAACCAGTCCTGTAGGTTCTAGCTACCCTTACCGTCTTAGGACGGTCATTTGACTACTTGGACATGGTTATAATTGCATATTGCAAACTAGAAAGTGAATTTTATCAGTGAACTTCTACTAACCCTTGTAGGAACAATCATCTACTAGATACATCTTGGGTGTCACTAAATCTCGCACCATTATGGATGCTTGTCTAAGTTATGGGAAGGGATAATTTATGCACGGTTGGGACAGCTATGAGTTTTATACTTCCCAATCTTTCTCTAATAATAATAACATGATCAAAATGTTTTTCCTTTACCAAGGAAGCTCATATCATTCTATTTGCTGTGTTCACAGCAATTGCGCAGCTGGAAAATTATTTGGAATACCACTCCGTGGAACACATTCACATGCTTTTGTTAGCTCATTCATGGTTGGTGCAATATATAACTATTTTGTTTTGTTCTCTGAAGTATTTAGTATCTTGGTGAATTATAATCTATTTCATGGCTTGAAAATTGTTGCATTAATTCTTAACCCCCATGGTTAAAGTTGTGTGGTATGCGCTATCTTCTTGAACTTACTTAGCAGTTTTGGTTTAAAGTATTTGTAATTTTTAATGACTATTTCATTGATTCAAAGGTACATGTACAACTTAAATACATAGGGATTTACAGCCTAATAGATACGGAAACTACATTTCTAGAGATGATAGGATCCCATAATACTAGCACAGGATCTACATTAAAACCTACTGTACTTGTTTCACTGAATCCAGAATATTACTGCCCCTGAATGTCCATACTCCATACTGTCTTGGTTCTTAATCAACTAAAGCTCTGTTATGTTAAGTAAGCTTCTCAAAAGTCAAATTTTAAATAAAATCATCAGATGAAGTCTACATAAACCTAAAATCCCTGCTAGAATTTTACTTCATTGAGCTCATTCATTAAGTAAGATCTTTATTAAGCTAGCTTAGAAGACTGCAAGTTTCAAACTGTCTTCTTTTTACCCAGTTTGTTCTTTAAGGAACATCAAGATATGTAAGACAACATTTAAAAGTCAACACCTTTATTGTCAAGTCAAAAATTTACCTTGTCTAGAAGACCGATGTTTTAGTTTTTCATCCTCCACATATGAACACAAACAGTCCCTTGTTCTGACTTATTACCCAGCATGAATTTCTGCTGGTTTTATATAATTAAGGTCCCATATCTTGAGTAGCTAGTGTAATTAGCTTGTCTGTGCTCGTGTTATTCATCAAAAAATTTCAAGATTTTGGTCACTCTAATCAATCTGTCTGTTTGTTTGTAGGGACCTGATGAGATTATAGAGAAGTCTCTCCGAAGTCAAGATGGCTCTCGCGTATGCCAGGATTTTGTTAGTGCTGTGCAGACATGCTTAAGCAAACTAAAGGTGTAACAATACTCTCATGGCTTCTACAGTTGTAGTATTTGTTTCATTCATGAATTTAACATGGTATAAGCTCATGCAGGAACTAATCTTAAAAAAAAGAAATTAGCTAATCTTATATGATTTGAATGACTCAAATATGAATAAACCATTTTCTTTTAGCTGCTTACCCTCCAAAACTTCTGTTTCTTTGCATAAACATTTCTCAATTCTTGGGAAGCATTTGTTTGTCTGATTCAATAAGCATTTTCCATTATGTATATCTTATGTTTCTATTACTCTGCTTTTTTTTTAATCTGTTTCAGAGGCTAAGTATTTTGAAGGGTGTTTTTGCTGAGACCAATCAGAGTGAGCTAGCTGCTTTCATTTCGTATGCATTGGCGTTTCCTGACAACTTTCTAGCTCTTGTAGACACGTATGATGTAAGTTGGAATGTTCTATATGCTGTTTATATATCCACTCATGTAGCTATTTATTTGCTTACTCATGTGCATGCTAGTTTTGAACTCCATTGCTTCTCAAATTTTTTCTTGTATCATATCCCATTTTCATTTAGCGGACTCACCTAAAAGATATGTAATTTGTACAAACATCAATTTTGACTTCCTACTCTTTAACAATTGCACACGGCCTCATGTAGAAATATTAATGTATTACAGTTATGGCTTATTTCTTTTGTTCCTTGTACCTGTGATCCAATGAACATAAGTCATGGTGCAATTTCTTGTTTAGCTGGGGCCCGTATTTTATACACGATATTCATTAACTGGGGTTGATTATTATTAAATAAATTAACGCAATGGTATTGTGTTATTTCTTCCAGGTGATGAGGAGTGGTATTCCTAACTTCTGCGCTGTTGCTCTAGCACTAAACGATCTGGGGTATGTCTGTAATTTTGTACACATGGTAGTATAGATATGCATTCTTGTACACAGTCTGTCTGGTGATTTTTCTGAGTATCTAACTAACGTTTATTTGCAACTTATCTTGTCGATGTGAAATTTTTGGTGCAACTTGGCATACATGCTGCGTTAAACTGGATTCAATCGAGAAAAAGATTCATAAGAGTGAACCCAAATGATTGGGAGAAAAGACTTATGTGCCAGTAAATTCACATGTTGGCTTTTGTTTCTGTTTTTTACAGGTACAAAGCAAGAGGCATTAGATTAGACTCCGGTGATCTTGCTTATCTGTCATGTGAAACGAGGAAGTTCTTTCAGACTGTTGAAAAGGAATTCGGGGTTCCTGATTTTGGAAAGACGGGTATCACTGCTAGCAATGACCTCAATGAGGAAACCTTAGATGCTTTGAACAAACAGGCAAGTATCATTAAGAAGAAAATATTTGTAGATTCTTAAATCTTGTTGATCAAAATTTTACTTTATGGGAATTTGGATCTAAAGAGAGATTTAGCACTCAATCAATCAACAAAAGATTACTTCTAGTTTATATATGGGAATATGGAGGGGGAGAGAGAGAGTTGTTGAATAATTGAATTAAATATAAATTGGGAATATCAAATTACTAATTTACCCTTTTACCTTTTCTTTAAGAAATAACATTAATTTTGCTAAAAAAACGCTAATTTTCTTAAATGATTGGCTCACATTGGATCTCACGACTATCATAACCTACCGAGTTCTCATTTGGAAAATATTATGGTCATCCTTGGTAGTATCCATAGATTTACCCATATTTACCGCTTTTCGCGATCATAATTGGCCGCATTTCATGTTTAAAAGTTGACTTATTTTGCTGTGCAGGGTCATGAGGTAGATGCCTTTGGGATCGGGACCAATTTGGTCACTTGTTATGCTCAAGCTGCTCTTGGTTGTGTTTTCAAGCTCGTTGAGATAAACAACCAGCCGCGTATTAAGTTGTCTGAAGACGTCTCAAAGGTTTGAAGAGTTTGCTTATGGTTGCTGTTTGTATTCTGAATTCTTCGTTAACAAATATATATTTTTTGGTGGTAGGTCTCTATTCCTTGTAAAAAACGATCTTTCAGATTATACGGCAAGGAAGGTTACCCCCTTTTGGACATAATGGCAGGCGAAAACGAACCCCCTCCAAAAGTAAGTTACTTGTTCACAATAAATTATGTGTGGATACGACCGACAATAGTCTTCACAGAAACAACCGCTCTACGACTCTTATAAATTTAAGGAATTAATTTTTTTTTTTCTTATTAATATTTAATTATGTATAGCATTGGACCCTAAAATTTTATCATACCACCCTTTTGAATTTTACCCTTTTCTAACTCTCATTTGAAACTTTGTATTAAATTTTGAATTTGGATTTCGTTTTGGCTCTTGATGACAGGTAGGCGAAAGAATCTTATGTCGCCACCCGTTTAATGAATCCAAGAGAGCTTACGTGGTGCCACAACGTGTTGAGGAGCTTATGAAGTGTTATTGGCCTGGAAATACAGGTTAGGACTTAGAAACCCTTATTTTTCGTTTGGTAACACCACAATAATGCGTTTTGGACATGACTAAGTGGGACAGAAATGACCACGAGTGGTAAATTACTAAACTACCCATGTCAGATTCAAACTCTAAAACTTCCACAATTCTTTCTTGCACCCTTTTCATACACTTGATTTTAACACAATGCGTGTTTTATGAAGACAAAAAAAGAGAAGAATTGCCACCGCTTAAGCAGAACCGGGAACGTTGTATCTCACAATTGGAACAAATGCGACCTGATCACATGAGACGGCTGAATCCGACCCCTTACAAGGTACGTTGCCTACAAATATCCCTAGTTTAGTAATTCATAGAGGTGATGAAACGGGTGGGTTTGGTTTACGCGTTGAAATGAGTAAAATTATAGGATGGGTCAAGAGTCGAGATATTTGAATACGTCTTGGACATATTTTAGACCATGTTTGGCAATCATAAGCTACCTTTTGAGTTTACTGAAAAAGCCCTGGTTGGTAAGGCGTAAAGTTGCTAATAAGCTAACTTTTTGAGACGCTACTGGAAGCAGTGTTTCAATAAGCTTCAAGGGTTTTTTCTGCTTTTCTTGAACTATGCCTCAAAATATTTATGATTAATTTTTCATGATGTCCGTCTAGGTCGTTTTACATTATTATCTAACTTATGAGTTAGTTTTTACCAAACATGACCGGTTAGTTAGGTTATTAGCAAACAACCAGCCTTTTAGTCAACTGTTAGCGTGTCAGCTAGTTTGCCAAATATATTCTTAAACCTTTCAACATGTCCTTTTCAAAAAAAAATTAAAGAGTAAATTTCAATTTTGGCCCTGTGGTTTGTTATTTTACCTGGTCTTGGTTCTTACAAAACTTCTATTGCAAGAAAACCCTCATGGTATGCAAAAACGTTCTGTTTTGGTCCCTCTAGTAGTCATTTTATCTCTGAAATATGATATGGCACAGACAAACTGCTTTCTTTTTAATTTTTCCTCATTTCATAGATAAATGACTATTTTACCTTCATGTGCAAGGCACATGGAAGAGTTAACGGATGAAATTTAACTTCTGTTAGTGTCAGGGACCTACCTAAACCAAGCATTTTTTGTATAACACGGGTGCTGTCTTGCAATAACATTTTTATAAGGAACAAAACAGCAATTTGCTCTTTTTTAAAACATATTGGAACCATTAGAAATCAGATAACCCCGTTTTACATACTTGTGACGAACCCAAAATAAGTGTTTGCATTTCTAGTATAATTTATCCAAAAGTAAGCGTCCATTTATAGAAGTGTCTACTTTCTAATTCTACCTGTAATTATGACTTATGAGATAGAGAAATGAATTACCCTCTTGATTATTAAGAATTAAACTATCATTTAGTTAATTAAAAAACATATTTCAAACTATACGCCATTTTTATCATGGATGTTTATTTTGGAACAAAGGGAGCATATGGGACGAAATTGTGAATTGGTTGTTTCTTTTGTTTTGAGCAGGTTAGCGTAACGGCAAAGTTGTATGATTTCATTCATTTCCTATGGCTGAACGAGGCACCGGTCGGGGAATTACAGTAGGAGCCTGCAAATAACAATGCTGCTTTCAGGTTCAAACTTACATGCAAATAACCATGGCTGCTTTCATCAAATAAGTTAGATTTTTTGTGCAAATACCATTGGTATGTTATATAGTTTTTGATGCTTCAACATATGGAATAGACGGTTTTCGTTGTCTCCAAATAAAAATCTGTAAGGATCGAACTTGATATTGTGAATACATTCGTGTGTGTATATATATATATACACACACACTCACAAATTATGTGGCCAACTGCTAGGGCTTCGACTGCAATGTCTCATGGGGTTCTTGGTACAT
Source organism: Centaurea solstitialis (assembly GCA_030169165.1). Taxonomy (NCBI): domain Eukaryota; kingdom Viridiplantae; phylum Streptophyta; class Magnoliopsida; order Asterales; family Asteraceae; genus Centaurea; species Centaurea solstitialis. Next base: position 4,144,915 of record CM058040.1, on the reverse strand, counting down.
GCCATTTTGCCATCGTTTGGATGATGGATTGGTTTTTGGGCTTAAGTTATGTGATCGAATGCAACGAGTTTGATTTCAGTTTGACCTTAAACCAATTGAGACACATAATTGGATAAGCCAATGGGCAAGTGGGCTTGAACTCGAGGTGTATATAAGCTGATATGGATATCCATGATTACGATTCAAAAGAGTTAGAAAGAGCTAACCAAACTAAGTGCCTGTTTGTTTTCAGCTTAATGTGCTTAATGGGGACTCATAGCTTATTTGCTCAACTATACGAAATTGTTTGACAGTGGCTTGATGGTATAGAAAGTGGCTTTATGCTAAAAGATAAGTTTTGTCCAAATGTCTCTAAATTAAAAAATCTGCTCCTTTAATCTATGAAAAATACCCTCTAAAACAAAAATCTTTTCATCTATACTGATAGATTAGTTCACATAGATAACTTTATTCATACAAGACTAATGAAAAAGCAACCAGATAGCCCTTAACGGTGCATTGATGCATATGATAGAACCATGTGCGGAGTTTAACAAGGAACGAATGCTTAGAGGTTAAGTTTCTATGATGGTGGAGATGGTGTTGGCAAGGTGTCGTCACTAGAGAATGACGAGGGAGGTGATGGTGATGGTGGTGGTGGTGATGCGACACGGATAGGGTCAAGGCGGAGACCGAAAAGTGGTGAGATTAGTTTTCACTTGTGATTGAATTGTATGACAAATAATGATTCAATAATTTGTTATAATAAATATGTTCAGAATTCTATTTTCTAATAGAAAGTTATATTTCTCATTTTATGATAAAATGTTGATAATTTTCACTATATTAAATAATCGTCTTTATTAGGAGAAGGAAAAAAAGTTTAATTTATTTAAAATAGAAAAAAACATAGTTTTTGTTTGTTAAAGTATTTCAACAGTTTTCTTTTTATATATTTTCTTCAATCCTCCAAGCATAATGAAAACCGTGGATAATAGAGAAGTCTTTGAAAATTTTAAATGAAGGATGAAAAATATTTTTTTTTTATCAATATTATTATTGATTGTTAACATTTTTTACATATGTTTAAAAACGAGGGGGTTTACCCGCGCTTCGCTGCGGGGGGTTTTGTTAATATTGTAAAGGTCCGCTGTTGTGAACAATATTTTAGAGGAAATTACCTACTAAGAGCCCGGGCTTCACACCGAGTTATAAACTGTGGTAGATTTGATCGTAAGCAGTAACATGAATTTTATGTTAATATTTTAGAGAAAGTTACCTATTAAGAGCCCGGGCTTCATGTCGTGTTATAAACTGTGGTAGATTTGATCGAATGTTGTCACGAAAGGTTTAATAAAATAAATAAAAGATGTAAGAAATCAAAAAAATAAATTTTAGGAGATTTTAATAATACTAACAATCATCAGGAAGCCAAAGGACTGTTCATGAATAGTAGGTACCGACACTTTAACATACTTAAGCCAATATACGATATATGACTAAAACACAAAATAAAATATAGAAAACTAAAAAGTATAAAATGAATAAATATTATAAGTTTAAGGGGGTAAAATGTAATTTCTCCAAATGTCGGTAGCTGTTGTTCATGAACAATGTTTTGACTTCATATAATCGTACTATATATAGTATATAATAAAATAATTACATCAAAAAGTATTCAATATTAGGCTCATTTCGATCGTATCGACTATACGATTATAATGGCATAATTTGTTAAAATCAAAAAAACGTACTTTTTAACATATTTGAGCAAATATATGATATATGAGTAAAACATAAAATGAAATATTGAAAACTAAAAGGTATAAATTGAATAAATATTATAAGTTTAGGGGGCTAATATTTAAATTTGAAAATGGGTATGAGATGTAGGTCGGTTGGAACGTATATATAGTATATAATAATATAATTATATCAAAAAATATTCAATATTAGGCTCATTTTAATCGTCTCAACGATACAATTATAATGACGTAATTTGTTAAAATTAAAACGTATTTTTTAACTTATTTTAGCTAATATACGATATATGACTAAAACATAAAATGAAATTTTAAAAAGTAAATGGTATAAAGTGAATAAATATTATAAGTTTAGGAGGCTAATATGTAAATTTAAAAATGGATATAGAATTATATGGTTTTTTATAATCGTAAATATATATATATAGGGGAAGTATCCGTTGCAAACCATGTAGATTGTACAAACTCTACAAACCTAATCTTAACCATTGATTTTGTTTATCTCCTATTTTTTAGGTGGTTTTCAAAAGTGGTTGGGAGAAAACCTAGGAACTGAATTAATCCACACCGTTGATCATCTACATGTATGGTGGAGATTGGTTTGTATAGTTTGTACAAACTGTCCGGTTTGTAACGGATACGACCCATATATATATATTATATAATAAAATGATTACATCAAAAAATATTCAATATTAGGCTCAAATCGATCGTGTCGACGATACGATTATAATGACGTAATTTGTTAAAACTAAAACGTATTTTTTTAACATATTTTAGCCAATATATGATATATGAGTAAAACGTAAAATGAAATATTAAAAAGTAAAAAGTATAAAGTGAATGAATATTATAAGTTGAGGGGGCTAATATGTAAAATTAAAATTAAATATAATTTGGATCTTGGGTTTGGGGCGGGTCGCACCGGCGGGTCGAAGCCGGTGCGCCTGCCTTTTGTATAGATTATATAATTAGATACATTATATCTTTTAATAATATAGACTATAATGAATTCTTTAAAATGAAAAACTAAAATTATAAAAGAAAGGTTTTTAAAATTTTGAATTTCTAGTTTTTGTTTAAAACAAAATGGGTGTTGTTACCAACACCCCATCTACCTATAAAATCAATCAAAACTCGTTTAGATGTTTGGAAAATGTCATTTTAAAATAAAGAAATAAAGAAGTCAACTAATTTATAATAAAAACTATATCTCAATTCATAAAGTAGATGGGGTACAATGATCTTAACCCAAAACAAAACAAAAGTATACAAAAGTTCTTAAATCGAAGACCGTATCAAAAGTCAAACATCAAGTTGACAGTTAGGAAAATGTCGGTGGGACTCTTTAATCTTATTCCAAACCCACCACAGTTGCATATATACACATAGTAGTTATACTTGGTGTGTACATGTATGAAAGCATATTTAATTATTTAAAAACTTTAAAATTCATGAATTTATAATACATTATATTCAGTTGCTATACATAGTAGTTAGTAGTCATGGTCAATTAAAGAAAACGTCAAGAACAATCTCAGCCACTTATCTTGTGGTTACGGTAGACGTAATCACAGAGGATTGACGCGGTTAAAGAAAGACCGATTAAAGCCGACTTTATTGATCGAATGATCGATAAAAATTGATTCTCACGTTTTCTTAAATTGACATGTTTCTCGTTTCAACCCCCGTCTTTGTATACCTGTCTATATAGGTCAATGTATATAGTCATGCTAGCTAGATCTTCTTCACTGAAAATCCAAAATCCCTAAAATTAATGAACTACCATCTCTCAACTCAAACCTCCATTTTCGGACTCCATTTATGGATCGTAATCGGAGTCTCCGCCGGTGCCATTTTCGTCCTCCTCCTCTTCCTCCTCTCCCTCTGGTTCACCAACCGATCATCCACCACCACCAAACAACCACCTCCGATCAATAATCCCAATCCAAACCCTAATTCAATCACACCTCCAACCACCACCTACGAAGCTCACCGGTTATCCGCCATAGAACAGCAAGCATTGCTCAAACACGACGAAGAATGCTCCAAAATCCACGTGCAAATCGGTAAAGGCCACCCTCACCGTGTTCGGTACCCTAACAGATCCGGTAGCGGTATCGGAAACGGTCGTCGTTCTGCGGCGGTTGTTGCAGTAGGGCCTGAGGTTTCGCATTTGGGATGGGGGCATTGGTATACTTTAAGAGAGCTTGAGGTGGCCACCAATGGATTTGCAGCTGAGAATGTGGTTGGGCAAGGTGGTTATGGCATTGTTTACCATGGTGTTCTTGAGAATAAAACTCAAGTTGCTGTCAAGAATTTGCTCAACAACAGGTTGTTTAGCACAATTTTACCTTATAATTGTTCATAGTTTTATGTTGAATTGAAGATTTTATGATCAGTTGATGTTGATTTTGTTATAGAGGACAAGCTGAGAAGGAATTTGAAGTGGAAGTTGAAGCAATTGGTAGGGTTAGGCATAAGAATCTATTGAGATTGTTAGGCTATTGTGCAGAAGGAGCACATAGGTATCCTTTTCATTTGACTTAATGGAATTCAGAGTGTTTATTGATCGTACGATTCGATTTACGATTGATTTTGAACGCTTGTTTTCAGGATTCTTGTTTATGAGTATGTGAATAATGGGAACTTGGAGCAATGGGTTCATGGTGATGTAGGGCTTTGTAGTCCTCTTACTTGGGAAATTCGTATGAGAATCATCATTGGGATAGCAAAAGCGTAATCTTTCTAAACCCTGAACCTCTTGTTTTGTAGCAATTGGTGTTATAGGACCTTAAATATGTCTAAATATTCTAATAGACTGCATTAGAGGTGTTTAGTTATATGATCAAACAATTGTGCGTCTTGCTGTCTTATGTAACGGTGTTGCAATAAGTTGATAGGATGATTTGGGCATCCTAACAAGTTTTGTAGGACAATTTTGAAATGAAACGTCTTGTTAGTATTTTTACATGACCTTATTTGAAAATGTATAAGTGTACAAAAAATGGTGTTATGTAAAAAGGCTAATAGGACATTTTATTGCAACGGTGTCCTGAAAAACTTGTTAAGATGTTAAATTACGTTTTGACATCCTATTTTAACACCTTTATATAGGATGTACAATAGTTTGGTGTTATAAAACAGTCTATGATGACATTTAGATATAATTTAGCTTTTGATAAAGCCAATTTTGTTGTAGCAGTTGGTGATCGTTGATTTGTCTTTAAAAAATGCAGGTTAACTTATCTTCATGAGGGACTTGAACCAAAGGTAGTTCATCGTGATATAAAATCAAGTAACATCTTACTTGATAAGTCTTGGAACCCAAAGGTTTCCGATTTTGGATTAGCCAAGCTTCTTGGCGCAGATCGGAGCTACATTACAACCCGTGTGATGGGCACATTGGGGTCTGTCTCTCTTTATCTTACTCGTACACACACCCACACTGCGAAAACATCTAAAAGTCCAAAATGTTTTAGAGAAGGTTTTCTTATCCATCAACCAACTTCGTTGATTTTCCATTAAGTCCTGTATGGATATAACTATCTATATAGATGTGGGAGGACTTATTTTAATTGGGAGGGGCAGGTTTGGAAAAATACTCGCTTTTTGCAGAAAGTTTCCCCCTAGAAGCTTACTGAATAAGCCAATTTCTACATCATCAAGCCACTACCAAACAGTCATGTTTATAGTTGACCGAATAAACTGTGAGTTCCATCGAGCTCATTAAGCTACTAACAAATAAGCCCTAGATGTTTTAGGGAAGGTTATGAAAGTGTACATTAAACACTTTTAGAGACGGATTTCTTTTTTTGCCTTCAAATTTGCTTTCCGATGACGGCTATGTGTCTAAACCATTCATATATTGCTGGTTGTTCTTCTTATAGCTATGTTGCTCCGGAATATGCAAGTACCGGGATGGTAAATGAGCGAAGTGATGTTTATAGTTTCGGAATTTTGTTCATGGAGTTGATCTCGGGGAGATATCCGGTCGACTATAAGCAACCACAAGAAGAGGTTCTCTCATTGTTACCTATTGAATTTCTTATATCCTATTTGTGGTCACTAATTTTTCGGTTATTTTTTATAGGTCCCATCCCAATTAATTGATGTCGAACCCAATAAAGATCGAAACTTTGGACAAATCGTAAAAAAATCAACCATAGTGGATTCTTTTTAGTAAAGAAATCGCTTGTTTTTTCGTAATCACACTAGAAAGATGGCTTACAAGATGTTAAATATGTCTAAATGTATTAATAGACTCTTTTTTTTTTTCTCGGGGTTGCATTGTTCTCGGATATTAAGTTTACCGTCTCTTTCTCAGGTACACTTGGTCGACTGGCTCAAGAAAATGGTTAATGAGAAGAGCCCGGAAAAAGTTTTGGATCCTAAAATGATCGAGAAGCCTTCTTCGAGCATTCTAAAGCGGACTTTGCTAGTTGCTTTACGCTGTGTTGATACAAATTCCGAAAAGCGACCTAAGATAGGGCACGTTGTACACATGCTCGAGTCCCAAGACCAATCTTCGATCAATGTGCGTCCCTTTCGTTAGTAGTCCAAATATAGATGATATATAAATTCTTAAAAGATCGATATTTTTAAAGTATATAATATTAATATAACAAAACCTGCAGACACTCCTCACCTTTTATTAGGCTTAAACCCTTAACCTCCACAGAAGCTAGGATCTATCCGTAACCCAGATACCATTGGGTCAATCTTTGGTCAAAGATCGCATCTTTTTTGGAAGTATATAATATTTATATATAACAAAACTTAAACACATTTCACACCTTTGGTAAGGCTTGAACCCTTTGAGCCCCACATAAGAGATCTGCTAGTAACCAAGATATTGTTGGACCAATTACCCATTGGTTAAAAATCACATCTTTTTGGAAGTATACAATATTTATATGTGAGAAAACTCACCCATATGTCACATTTCTCACTTTGATGAGTCTTGAACCGTTAACCTCAAGGGAGGTCGGGATGTACCAGTAACCCGAATATTGCCGATTCAATAACCCTTTTAGTTTCAATTTCGTTTCAGGAAAGAAGAGGTGTGCGGGATTCAAGGGTTGCACCTCATGGCAGTCCAAACGATGGATCAAACGAGAAGCAAATGACTCAATAGTGTTGTCCGAAAGAGGTTACATTATTATTTATATAATTATATCATATATAGCAATTGAAATAGTTCATTTTTGTAGATTTTAGATTTCTTACTTGATGTCATTGTGTTGTTGTTGGAATTATACTCTAAATGAGATGTGGCTCATGGAGGTTGTATGTTAGAATATGATATGTATAATAAAAGAAACTTCGGGTTTTTATATGGATCAAGTGTTTTCTTTTTCCTCTAATCTGTCAGGAGGATTTGGATTTAATTAAAATCTCATTTAAGATTATATATCTTATGATCCCTCAAACAATCCATTGTTTGACGTCAGAGGCTTTGTTATATACATAAGGCGAAAGGATCGTGTGAGAAGTGGATTTGAACCCTTGATCGCTTTTAATCTCAAGCTCACCCATATCGTGCTTGATACAGGGATTGATCCAGTGTATCTCATTTTAATGTGCATCCAACGGTTGATAACCACTTCTTACATTGATTCAACTTTTCACCAAAACCCAACCCATATACATACATGCACAGATAATTGAAAAAACCTGGCCATGGAGCGGGTAAGAAGAAGAATACATAATGGGAACATCAAACAAAAATTACTGGCGGTCAAATCTTGTGAACTGTCTCATTTTGCATCATTACTCGATGAAAATTGTGTCTTCGCTGATCTTAACGATTGTTGAGGATGCAATCGAGATTTAAAATATTGCATTGGAGTATGTTTTTCGTGGCGATGTTGCTTATAATTTAAAAAAAATTGGGAAGTGTCGGTTGTTAGATGTTCGGCGGTACGCAAAAGCGATCTTAAAAGGACTACAGTTTATTTACCGGAAAGGGTTTGTGCATTACGACATCAAGCTTCAAAATATTTGTATATTAAGTTTGTCTTTATTCCTTAAAATTTTCTTAGTACTATTGAGGACTTCTTATGTTGTCTCTCTTGTTGATAATTATGCGACTTTACCATGATAATGCTTTGATAAACAAAATATTTATTATTATGTGACGATCATTTGATAATGGTTTTATAAATCGAGAATTAGTGATATCACGTCCACCAACTATAGGCTCTGCTTGTTCTATGATCTAACAAAAAATCTATTTTATCAAGGATGTTTTCTATATTCTTAAAAAGGATAAGTATTTATTTTATATTTTATTGTTTCATCGATCCTTTTAAAACTATAACCTAATATAGAATGATGGGTTTATAAGCATTTTTTGTTTACATAAACTACATAGGTTTTTGTTTGAACCTTTCTATCTATATACAATCTCTTTTGTTTCACAAAATGAGAAAATACAACATCTAACATGACATATGGTTTAAGAAAAGATTTTCAATCTCTTGATTAATTTGTCTCCTATTGAATTTCGTATTTTCATAGTTGCAAAGTAATAAATTCGCATGGCTAGCTACAAAATACATATACGACAACTTTTAAAATACCACATGATTATCTTTTTTATGCTTTATTTTGATGACTTTATAAAGATAGAAATTAATTTAAAAATGAAAATAATAATAAATTATAAATCATAAAAAACAAAATGGTAATTTTTTAAACATAGGGACGAAAACGGGAATTTATAAATAGTTACCAAAATCATAATTACTCTAATATAAAAAGTATTTTTCATTATTACTTGCTAAGGCCATCCGCTGTCATAAGCGGGTAGGCCATCGGTTCATCATTTGCCGACGGGTTGTGTGGTGAACACCACCGTGGGTGTGAGCGGGTAGCTCCCCACCGGTTTGGTGAAGCCGAAGCCCTCCACCCCACCTCACTCCCCCTCTCTCTCTTCTTTCTCTCTATCTCTCTCTTCTTTCTCTCTCTTATTTAATTTTTTTTTTTTTGTTTTTTTATGGAGTGGGTTGCAGTGGGTCGACAGTGGATGGATCGGGTAGTTTTGGGTAAAATAGTGGAAAGCTGATGTGACAGTTGAAACCATTGGGTAGTAGTGGGTCGACAGTGGATGGCCTAACAACCAAATCAAAAGCATATAATCCTCATAATTCATATGGCCCTTTACCCTCAAATGATTGGGATTCCTTGTTTAAAATATTTATTAATTTCTTTCAAATGTGATATAGATAATAAAAGTTTTAGTATTTAAACGAAAAAAAAAAATTATACCGATTTGGCATTAGACCTTAATAATAAGAAATTTTTGACACGTTACTTCATGGCTCATGCTGATTTATTTAACTTACTCCACACCCTTATAAATTACTTCCCTCCAAATAATTTATCAAACATTAAAACAATTTATCAGTTTGTTATATTTTACTGTTCTAATACCGCCAAAAAGTAACTAAAAACACTTGTTATAAACTCTACCACCATGGATAATCACTCTTACAAAATTAAGGAAACATAAGTGGTTTTAAACAAGCATTCCAAGTTCCAAATAATATTATGATTCATAAATTACAATCATAGATTGGTTTTATTTGGCATAATTCGTTTGATGGATCTTCACGAGAGTTTAATCAAGTCAGAAAACGCTCTAACTCGTCCAACACAAATCAATCCTACTTCAAACCATAAAAACTTCATTTAGAGTTTCGTTATAAACATACTTTGAATTCATACACACACGATGTTTATGGTTATGCACTCATTATTATCAGATCCGATTCTTCAAACATATATAAATTAAGAGAATACAACGATTTCTCAACAAATTGAAACAAAACCTACTATAGATTACAATGATTTTAATTGAGCATATATATTAGTAATTATACCTTAAACATAAACAAACCTCCAATGGCGGAAGGAAACGGTGATTGATTGATTGATTGATTTCAAATATTCACCGGCGGCATCGCGTGATGGTGGAGCAACCTCTGAAGTAAGGTCGGACCGGACCTCGAGCTCTCCAGCAGTTATGTGTGTAGTACGACCTACCGGACCGCGGCGGACACGGAACTCTGTTCGCCGACAACGCTCCGTACGAAATGTAGTATCTCATCCTCCTCCAAAACAGAGATCTACGATCCGAAACCGAAACCGAACCTGAATACGAATCTAGAACATAATCGCTTTCATCGTCATCTTCTTCTCCTTCTTCCGGTTCCATTCCGTCAATATCGTCGTCGTCGTAAATCGACATCGCCGCAGCCGTTTCGTCGGCAGCGGCGGCGAGGTGTAGCGCGAGCTGCTTCGCGGCGTCGCCTGCGGAGGCGCGTGTGAGTGAGAGTAGGATTAGGCATAGCGGGAGGAGAGTTTGGAGAAGCGGAGACGCCATTGTTGATGATGGAGGTGTAAAAGAGTAGTCACATGCGATATATGTGGTGTGGTGTGGGGGATGGGTTTACTTACAGCTGTAGGTAGGGTTTAGGTTTAAGAGTAGAAGCAATAAATTTGGGAAGGTCGACGATAATGGCGTCCGTGTTTTTGTTGATAAGTTTGCGGTCGCAGTCAGTCATCATGATGATTATTTTCCGGCGACGTGATTAGCGGTGGCGCATTGGTGTCGGTGGGGTGCTAATGGTGGCAAATTAACACACGCTCCAGTGGTATCGGGCTTCTCATGCTGCGACCGGCCCAACCTATGGTTGAACCCGACCAGCAGCAAAGTGGATCCTATACACTGGATTCTCTCATACCGGCCCCGAATGACCAGATCCGAAATCTAGAAAATGTTATCCGTGGGAATCGAACCCTCGTAGTGTAGCTTTCACCCCACGTTCCCGTGGGAGAGCAAACATTCTTTGATAATTAGATAAATTTTTATATTTTATAACTAGTTAATGACCCGTATATTATACGGGCATTTGAAACATGTTATTTTAATTTTTAATAAGAATAGACATTTACATGACAATTGACATTACCATTTAAATATTTATGTAAATTATATGTTATACGACAATTGCCATTATAATTGTTTATTACAATAGATATTTTAGTTATCTAATAGCTGTTAAAATTTTAAAAATTGAAAGTTTATTATTCTTTTGTCAAAAAATTTGAACTTCCTGAATGATTTTAAAACTGGAGGGATTCAGAAATAAAATATGTGTAGTGTTTTGATTTTTGGATTTTAAATAAAATATAATTATTTATAAATAATCTACAAAAATAGTTAGATTAAAAAGATGGAATCTTTAAATTTCAAGAATATTAGCAATTGAGTTTCAAAATAAAATAATATTTCATTACTTGTAAATAATATATAAAAATAATTAGGTTAAAAAGATGAAATCTTTAAGTTTCAAGAATATGAAGAATAGAACTGTAATAAAATCTAAACAAATTAATTTATATCTATTTTTATAACTGGAGAGATTCAAAAATAAAATATGTAGTGTTTTTTATTTGTAGAATTTTAAATAAAAAATTAATTACTTATAAATAATCTATAAAAATAGTTAGATTAAAAAAGATATAATCTTTAAATTTCAAGAATATCAAAAATGGAGTTTTAAATAAAATAAATTTAATTACTTATAAATAATCTATAAAAATACTTAGGTTAAAAAAATAAAATCTTTAAATTTCAAGAATATCAAGAATAGAATTGTAATAAAATCTAAACAAATTAATTTATATCTAATTTTAATAATGTAGTTAAATTAAAAAAATATTCAATATTAAACTCATTTTGAAGATATTGTCGAGACGATTATAATGGTATAATTTATTAAAAAGAAAAAACAAAAATTTTAATACATTTTAATTAATATATATTATTATCTTAAAATGATAAGGATGTAAAGTGAAAGATAAGAAACTAATGGATAAAAAATAATTTAATCAAATAATTCTAAGGATAAAAAATGTAAATTATAAAGATAATTATGGTATTAGAATAATAAGAATAATTGATGACATCATCATTTGATGATTCTTTTTTAAAAAAAGTTGATATTAAACTTTTCTGAAAAGATTTTATATATGGTTAAAATAATTTTTTATTTAGAAAGAAGTATAAATTGTAGTATTTAAAAAAATTAAAAGATTAAAAACTTTGATAAGCCATAGCCCATGAACTCCCTTATAAGGCCGAGCATACCACACAATTGCTTTCGTGGTGGTTCATTGGTAGGCTTGGCGGGCTCAACCCGCTCATGCTACGCTTTCCGGCAGTTTTGGGAGCGGTTTTGTAAAGCCGTTTGGTTTCAGACTCTCCTTCTTTCTGTATATTTCTTTCTCTCTTCTTATATTCATATATAAAATATAAAAAAATACAAACGTTTAAAGGTTCTGTTACGGGATTTGAAAGGTTTGTGATGGTTTAAAGATGAGACAGTGAAAAGCTGACGTGACGCTGTTTTAAAAATGAAACCACGAAAACCAAAAACTTATATCATAATCATGGCCTAAAATAATTTTTTGAATGTCATTCAATTAGTGTTTCAATTAAATTCCAAGATTTTAATCATTTTTTTAGTTATTTGGCTAAATTTATACAATTAATTATTCAAACTTTCTTTTTTATATATAGGTGAATTTACCTTGTTATCTAACTTTAGATTTGTAAGCTAATTTTTAACAAAAAATAGTTTGTCAACCGGTATTTAAATTATCAACTAACATGGAGTTTATAGGCTAGTTTCCAAATTTAGTAACCTGGTTATAGTTATAACTATATAGATGAACAAGATTGGTTCTAAAATAGTTCAAAGTTGGTCCCTCCAAAATTGGGTTGGTTGGTCCTTGTGATTTGTGACCAAAAAACCTAGTCCTTGTGGTTTAAAATTACAATTTTAGTCCTTGTATTTTGTAATTATTGCTCTTTTCATCTCTAAAGCTAGCGAACTCCTACGTTTAAGTATGAATACTAAAACAACAATAAGTTGTAAACCAAAGGAACATAAATAGCTAAACTCTAAGAACAAAAACTATAATTTCTAAGCCATAAGGAAGGAAATAAAAAACTTCAACAAATCACATATGGACGAAAAACGTAACTTACTATTAGTAAAAAGTTATAAAATATTGAAAATTCGGTCTTATTTGTAGAAGTAACCGCACCCGAGTCAAGGCTAGAATTTTTTTTGAAACTTGTAGTTATGGACTATTGGGTTATAAGCGATCCCAATAGTACCTAGAGATCCAATTTGACCATCTCTCGGCTAGAGATGGCAAAAGTTTAGTCCCCGATCGGTACCAACTTGATCCTTTCAAAATCGATTTGGCAGGCCCCACAAAAAATATATTTATTTTCTAAAAAAATACACTAAAATGTTATACATGTTTTTATAATTACGATCCTTGAAAATTAATATAAAATACACTTTAAAATATGTAACCAATCCCGAACAATCAAACCATAGCCGGTCCCACAAATATAACTTGTTTTCTCTTAATTTTGCTCATTAACTTTTCCCAAAAATATAACTTGTCCTCTAGTTTGTATTTTTTTTTTTTTCTAATTTGCTTTTAGTTATTTATTTGATTATTGTTACTTAAAATTCTAGATGCATAAAGAAGAGAAATAAGATGCATGGCTAATTTTGATTTGCAAAACATCAATTTAATAGAGTGAATTGCAATTTTGGTCCCTGTGGTTTAACGAAACCAGCACATTTGGTCCCCATAAAATTTTTATTGCAAAAAAAAGCATCGTGGTATGCAATTTTGCTTGGTTTTGGTCCCTTAACACTAACACCGTTAGTTGCTTCTGTTAAGTCCCTCCCATGTGCCTTTCACATGAGGGCATTTTCGTCTTTTTAACGAAAATCATACTATAGGGACCAAAATTGCAATTTCCTTTAAACTTAAATTAATTAAATTATAAATTTATAAATAAATACAAAACCTGAAAATGTTAACCACAAGGACTTAATCTTCATCCTTCCCCAACTCGTGCCCTAATCAACCGGCAACTTCCAACGCCGGCCGTCTCCAACACCGCCCACCTCCAACGTAAGTCGCCGCTCTCCGAGACCACCACCGTCATCTCCGACGAAAACCTAAACACCAGGTTGAGAGCACCAACACCGTCCAAGAGCACCGCCACCACCATCTTCCACGGCTACCTACACCATCATCACCAATCGCCCACCTCCACCGGCCGCCTCCAAGACGTCACCACCGCGCACCTGCCGCCGGCCGCCTCCACCACGTCACCACCGCGCACCTGCCGCCGGCCGCCTCCACCACGTCACCACCACGCACCTGCCGCCCAGATCACCACTGGCCGCCCTCGTCGCCAACGCTCAACACCACCTGCCGCCCACGTTACCAGCGGTTGTCCTCGTCACCACCGTCTTCTTCGGCGACGGCTGCTACGCTTTTGTAGATTAGCGTTTGCTAATCGACGGTTTGCATATTAGGATTTGGAAATCGAGCAAATCGAGGGTTTGCAGATTAGGATTTGGAAATCGAGGGTTTGCAGATTATTGGGTTTTTTTTGTTCTTCAAGGGATTGTGGGTTTTTATTCAAATTGATTTATGTTTTATACAAATGGATTAATGGCTCCATTCTCATCCCTCTCTCAAATCTTCTGCTACTTTTGGATCTAGGCATGATTTTGTTGGGAACCGGAAGCATAAACATGCGCAGCGGATAACAAAAACTGATTCCCAAACAAGGATCCAATCCTAAACCATTCAGATACAATTAAGGATGTTTTAGGGGATTACCTTTTGAATAATGACTCTGAAACGCGAGTAGGGGATACACCGCTACTGACACCGGTTGAGATAGTTGCTAGAACACCACCGAGGATTACCCGAAAAACGAATGCGAACCTTCTTTTTCCTTGGATTCGGCGCCGGTTTTCGGGAAGAGAGAGAGAGAGAGTTTTTCTGGGTTTTAGGACTGAATGAATCAAATCAACTGACACCCCTAACCCCTTATTTATATGGATAAAACTTAATAAGAGTTTTATTCCATATAAACATCTTTGGTAATTATTTCCATAATAATTTCCATAATTATCTATTAATTAATCTATCTGATTAATTAATTATAAATAATCTAACTAATTATTTATTTATTTCTCTCTTAAATAATTAATAATCAATTAATTATTTTTCTCACGTAATCCAAACGTTCTCATTTTGGCGTGCAGCGGTGTGACCTACTAGTGTCTTATAACATTGGACACGGTAACCCTGTTACTGTCTCGCACATAATCCTAACAGACTCCCACTTGTGCTAGACATGTAACTGTACTGTCACCATTCGCCTAAGGAGGTCCCTAGCCAGACGCTTAGGTTAACCAGGTTATAAGATCTCTTACATCCAGAGATACAATTCACGCTTGAATTTGTACACAGGTTCATTCCTTTTGCACACGATATTTCTAAAGTGATTTAAGACATGGAGTGGAGGATTCATTTCTTAAAATCAAGTATTTCTTGACTCTGATTTCGATTGCCTGCAGTAACGGATATTACTAAATAACCCCTGTTATTCTATCCGAGCGTGGCCACGCGTTTTCTGCCAATCTTAATCGTCAAGGGGCCCGGAAATATCTCTCTTTTGAAAGAGGTGCAAATCCCTTCTTGACTACTTGCATTTGGATCCACGGCTTCCGCTGCATCTAGTCACGTCCCGTATGGCCACCCAGTTACGGTGCAGCGTTAGTACGTGCTAAGAGTACAGTAATCCTCGTGTTCCCAAACCAAGTATCTCAGGTCTGAGGACAACCTATCAAGTCTGTGCTTATGACTGAGGCTCCATGAAGCAGACTTGATTACTGGTCACTTCCAATACCCAAACTCTCTGATGAGTATCTATAAATACTTGGTCACATCACTTGTGCTTTTATTCCCTACTTTGAATAAATCATCAAGTATTCATAATAGCGTTAAACTCCTTATTGAAATTCCCATTTCAATAAGTGGCTACGGAAATTTTAGATTTCATACAAAACTTTGTAAAATCATGGATACGTTAAATATGCAAAAATAGTTAATTTAGAACAATCATGAAATTAAAACCTCCATTTATTTCCAACACACTGTGAAATAAAAACTTTACATGATTATATTGTTTCTAAATTAGACTATAGTTATAATTAACAGACTAAGAACTAGCTACTGGTTTCCAGGTACTGCATCCCAATGGAATTCGCATGTGCCTCATGCTTTACCCTTGCTAGTGGCTTTGTCAGCGGATCTGCGACATTGTCTTCTGTTGGAATCTTGCATATTCTCACATCTCCTCTTCCAATGATCTCTCGGATGAGGTGATACTTCCTGAGCACGTGTCTTGACTTGTGATGTTCTCTAGGTTCCTTTGCTTGCGCCACGGCTCCTGAGTTATCACAGAATATATCGATCGGTCTCGAGATACTGGCAACCACTCTGAGATCCGATAGAAAATTCCTTAGCCAGACAGCTTCCTTTGCCGCATCAGATGCTGCAATGTACTCTGCTTCTGTAGTTGAGTCAGCAATCGTGTCCTGCTTCGAGCTCTTCCATGAGATCGCACCTCCGTTTAGGGTAAAGACGTACCCTGACTGTGACCTGAAGTCATCTCTGTCGGTCTGGAAACTAGCGTCAGAGTATCCGGTGACACTAATTTCATCCTCAGTACCTCCAAAGACCAAGAACATTTCCTTCGTTCTTCTCAGATATTTAAGGATGTTCTTGACAGCTACCCAATGGGGTTCACCCAGATTCTGTTGATATCTGCTCGTGACACTAACTGAGTAAGCAACATCGGGCCTAGTACACAGCATGGCATACATAATCGATCCAATTGCAGAAGCATATGGGACCGATTTCATCTTGTCCTGATCTTGACTAGAAACAGGACACTGTGTCTTGCTCAACACTATGCCATGTTGCATCGGGATAAATCCTTTCTTGGATTCATCCATCCTGAATTTCTTCAAGATTTTATCGATATACGTACTTTGGCTAAGCCCGATAAGCCGCCTAGATCTATTTCTGTAGATCTTTATACTGAGTATATAAGCGGCTTCTCCAAGGTCCTTCATCTGGAAACATTTGCTTAACCAACTTTTAACACTCTGTAAAGTTGGTACATCGTTTCCTATGAGTAGAATGTCGTCTACGTATAAGACCAAGAAGGTTACTATGCTCCCACTGAACTTAGTGTAGACACACGGCTCGAACTCACTTTTGGTAAAACCAAACTCTTTGATTCGTTCATCAAAGTGTAAGTTCCAGCTTCGAGATGCTTGCTTCAATCTATAAATGGATTTTAGCAGCTTACACACCTTATTAGGATTCTTAGGATCTTCAAACCCCTCTGGTTGTTCCATATAGACGTCTTCT
Organism: Centaurea solstitialis; assembly: GCA_030169165.1. Taxonomy (NCBI): domain Eukaryota; kingdom Viridiplantae; phylum Streptophyta; class Magnoliopsida; order Asterales; family Asteraceae; genus Centaurea; species Centaurea solstitialis. Next base: position 4,127,828 of record CM058040.1, on the reverse strand, counting down.
GTTAACTTTCCATTCAGAAAGGCTGTCTTGACGTCCATTTGCCAAATCTCGTAATTAAAGTACGCTGAGATGGCCATAAGAATCCTAATTGACTTTAACATTGCCACTGGTGAAAAGGTTTCATCATAGTCAATGCCATGAGTTTGCGTGAATCCTTTTGCAACCAGTCTGGCTTTGCAACCAGTCTGGCTTTGAAGGTTTCATCATAGTTCAGACTCACTGCCTGACACAGCTTCTCCATAGGATGTTGGTTCATTTAAGTCTCCGCTATCTTGAGAGACTAGGAACCCAAGATACCTATCTGGTTCTTGTCTTACCCTGCTGGATCTGCGAAGGTCCTGTGTTTGCACTTCCTCAATCGGCTCTGATTGAGGTTCAACATTGTTATGTTGAATTTCTGGATCAACAACTGGTGTAGTGCTTTCTTCGTCTACTACCTGTAGATCTACATCCTTTCTGGTGTTCTCTAAACTGAGAAACTTTTCTTCCAGAAATTTTCCATTTCGAGCAACAAACACTTTGTTCTCTTCGGGGTTGTAGAAATAATATCCCACGGTGGTCTTGGGATATCCAACGAAGAAACACTTGTCGGATTTGGGTTTGAGTTTTTCTGAGGTAGGTCGTTTGACGTAAACCTCACAACCCCAAATTTTCAGAAAAGATATGTTGGGTTTCTTACCCTTCCATAACTCGTATGGAGTCTTTTCTACCGACTTTGTTGGCACTCTGTTCAGTATGTGTGCTGCTGTTTCGAGCGCATGTCCCCAGAATGATATTGGCAGCGAAGAATGACACATCATTGTTCGTACCATGTCAAGCAAAGTACGATTTCTCCTTTCTGATACACCGTTCATCTAAGGTGTATACGGAGGTGTAAGTTGGGATACAATCCACACTCCATCAGATGATTGTCAAACTCATCACTGAGATATTCGCCACCACGATCTGACCGTAAGAACTTGATCCTCTTGTCAAGTAGGTTCTGTACTTCATTCTGATATTCCTTGAATTTCTCAAAGGTTTCAGATTTATGTCTCATTAAGTAGACATAACCATACCTACTGAAGTCGTCAGTGAAGGTAATGAAGTACCGGTATCCTCCTCTTGCTACATGACTGAAAGGTCCACATACATCTGTGTGGATTATTTCAAGCAAGTCAGTAGCCCTTTCATTCTCACTGTTGAAAGGTTGCTTTGTCATTTTGCCGGATAAACAAGATTCGCAATTATCAAAAGGTTTATAGTCGAAATTGCCAAGAAAACCTCCTTTTAGGAGTAGTTCAACGCGTTTCTTGTTTATATGGCCCAAACGACAATGCCAGAGGTAAGTCTGATCCTCAATATCCTTGGATCGCTTACTTATATGATAGATTTCACTATTGTTGTCTTTAAGATTTACAGTGTATAGACCATCTACGGGTGTAGCTTTAAAATAGAAAATGTTATCTTTAAAGACTGAAATCATTTTATAAGAATATTTATAATAAAGCCTTGGTCTACCAATAAATCAAAAGACAATACATTCTTAATCATATTTGGAATATAATAACAATTATCCAGTTCCAAAACTAGACCCGAGGGTAAACTAAGACTATAAGATCCCACGGCTTCAGCAATCAACGGAGTGCCTTCGCCAACTCGTAGGTTCGAACGGTCCTTCCTCAGAGTCTTTCTTCTAGTGAATCCTTTTAAATGATTACAAATGTGGTTACCACTGCCTGTATCAATTACCCATGATTCATAAGAAGTGATTAAGCAATCTATCATAAAGATACCTGGAGCATCGGGCAAACCGATCTCTATCTGGTCGATATTCATCGAGTGCTCGCAAATATCCTTGCTGCCGCATTCTGGGCAACTCAGATCTCCCAGCTCATCAATTATATCAGTGTCCATGAGATTCGCAGGTTCGGGTACTGGCTCTAGACTGGCCAGGATATCTTCATGAACTTTATCCACGTCGTTCTTTGGTTCCTTCATGTAGGCACTAGCTGTGTCCTGAACTTCCTTTGTGAGGGAGAACCACATGAGGTACACTAACTCTTCCTGAGTCATCTTGTACCCCAGACGTGATAAACACTTAAAAAGCCTTCTCATCTCAATAAGATGGTTTTTAACTGACTGACCCTTTTGTAGCTTCAGGGAGAGAATCTCTTGCATGATCAAAAGCTTGCCCGTGTGCTTGTAGAAACCTAACTGGTTTTCTACATTCTTTACGGCCTCGTGACAGAATTTCACTCTTAAGTCTCTCGTGAACTCGGGTGACATAGAGAAAACTAGAACGGACATTACATCCGATTCATCTGCCATGAATCTGAAATATTCAGCAAATTCCTCTTCTGGGGCATTGCTTTTGGGTCGTGACATGGGCTTATTGATCACATAAAGCTTACCCTGGGCACTCAAAACATTCTGTAAGTGCAACTTCCAAACTGGAAAGTTCTGGCCCGTAAGCTTCCACTTGCCCGTAATAAGGCGAAGTGATTCCTCAGGTGAATAAAACGGAATGCTAATTGGAGACATCTACAGAAGAATATAAATTCCAATTTAGTTTATAATTATATAATTCTAATAAATTATTACCCTTAAAATAAATTTATTAGACTAGAATCCATATTTCACATGTGTCAGGAAGCATGTGATCATGTCAAACCGACTCATGCGATCTACGGTAGGTAAAACTATACCAATCGTATTCCTATCTGAAAATACGACTTCTAGATCGTCGGGACATCGGATATTAATAGTCCGTGCATATTTAGTCCCTCTAGTGCATTTTGGCCTGGTACCACCCAGTGAATAAATAATTACCAAAATAGATTGCACCACCCGGGACCTGGACAAACTCTGGCCGGTACCACCCGGAGATAATTCGCAGAGTTTTATCACCTTCCAGTTTCGGTTTGAACACGGGCGCTCATAGTGTGTGCACTTACAACGCCCTATGTACCTTACACCGGAAGTGCCCCTAAAGTGGGTTGCACTTACTAATCTATGATTTTATCAAGGGTCGAAATAGCCAGTTTTCTTTTTCCAAAAAATTTTGAAAAAATGGATCCAAACACTAACTGTATTTGTATCCCTTCTTGTCCTTTTAAAACATTCGGTTTATATTTAATTTTAAAAAAAGGTCATTTAACAATTATACAATTAAATATAAACAACCACGCAATTAAATATAAAATCAACCACGCAGTTTTAAAAGACATGTCATAGCAAAAAACCCTTAAAACTATTGTCGTTTTGTGAGCCAACACAAAACGACGGTCTTGACCCTAAGTGACAGCAACACACAAGGCATGAACTTCTCGGCGCTCCCACTGGCTCCAAGATCCATCTTTGACTCCGTGCTCCGTCTTCGGTTTCTTTGGTTATTTTATTTATTGATATTACATTATAAAAGCGGGTTGCAAATGGCACGTAGGCCTCCCGTAACCAACGATTAAATAAATAAATAAACAAGCAAATAAAATTACAACCACGGGTCTAGGGCTTAGCTATGACAACCACGATAAGCAGTTAAATAACACTGAAAAACGTAAAACCCAAACTGGTTTTGCAATTACCAAAAATTAATTTTAATGAGAAAACACAAAATTAATTTTATCCGGAGTTTCAGCCTATCTGGCTAAAACGAAACTTATCAACACGAAACCTTATCCAATACCCTTTCTGATAGCCACAATCAATTGAGATCGTTACTATCGGTTATTGGGAAAAAAAATACCAGTTACCGGCGATGATGGTAACAATCAAAATCGTCACCACCACCACCGGTTCCATTGATCGCCGCCGCCTACCACCGCAACGACAGCAGCCGCGAAGACCGCCATCGTTGCCGATGACAACAGCCGGCGGCAAGGCTTTTGCCACCACCGCCTATCGTGACCACCACCGATTGGTGGCTTGGTCCGGCGATCAACAACAAACGCCATCACCACCGTTCGGTGGTGTGGCCTGCGCTTGCGGGAAACAACAAACATCCACCGCCACCGCCCGGCGAGGCCGTAAGGCAGCCGGCGGTTGGCTCGGTGGTTCGTGGTTCAACCGGTGACAACGGCCAAGGCCGCCGCCACCTCCACGCTACTGCCGCCACCACTGGGCAACAACAGCGCCACCACCATCGTTGTACCACCGCTGCCCAATCGGGGTTTGCGGTGGTTGTTCGATCGACGCAAATCAATCGCCGCCGCCGCCCTGGCGTGGCCGTGAGGCAGCCGGCGGCTAGGCGGGCGATCTGCGGTGTTCTCCGGCGGCGACAACAGCCATAAGCCGCTGCCACCACCACTTTGCTGCTGCCTTCGATCATCATCACCACCGACGCCACCGTGGGGCGCGGTGGTTGTCCGTACCGACGCCGTCGCTACCATTCGTGGTGGCCGGCGATCGGTTGGTGGTTTTTCGATCGGCAAACGGCCGTGATACCACCACCGATGATCGTGATTTCGTGTGATAACGATAAAAATCCAATTTTAAAACAAACAGATAAAATCGAATTTTTAACAAAGCATAATCCAAAAACGATAAACAGTTTATCACAAGTAAACAATCCTGATCTAAACGTTTAGGAAGTGGCTCTGATACCACTGTTGGGAACCGGAAGCATAAACATGCGCAGCGGATAACAAAAACCGATTCCCAAACAAGGATCCAATCCTAAACCATTCAGATACAATTAAGGATGTTTTAGGGGATTACCTTTTGAATAATGACTCTGAAACGCGAGTAGGGGATACACCGCTACTGACACCGGTTGAGATAGTTGCTAGACCACCACCGAGGATTACCCGAAAAAACGAATGCGAACCTTCTTTTTCCTTGGATTCGGCGCCGGTTTTCGGGAAGAGAGAGAGAGAGAGAGAGAGAGAGAGAGAGAGAGAGAGAGAGTTTTTCTGGGTTTTAGGACTGAATGAATCAAATCAACTGACACCCCTAACCCCTTATTTATATGGATAAAACTTAATAAGAGTTTTATTCCATATAAACTCTTTGGTAATTATTTCCATAATAATCTCCATAATTATCTATTAATTAATCTATCTGATTAATTAATTATAAATAATCTAACTAATTATTTATTTATTTCTCTCTTAAATAATTAATAATCAATTAATTATTTTTCTCACGTAATCCAAACGTTCTCATTTTGGCGTGCAGCGGTGTGACCTACTAGTGTCTTATAACATTGGACACGGTAACCCTGTTACTGTCTCGCACATAATCCTAACAGACTCCCACTTGTGCTAGACATGTAACTGTACTGTCACCATTCGCCTAAGGAGGTCCCTAGCCAGACGCTTAGGTTAACCAGGTTATAAGATCTCTTACATCCAGAGATACAATTCACGCTTGAATTTGTACACAGGTTCATTCCTTTTGCACACGATATTTCTAAAGTGATTTAAGACATGGAGTGGAGGATTCATTTCTTAAAATCAAGTATTTCTTGACTCTGATTTCGATTGCCTGCAGTAACGGATATTACTAAATAACCCCTGTTATTCTATCCGAGCGTGGCCACGCGTTTTCTGCCAATCTTAATCGTCAAGGGGCCCGGAAATATCTCTCTTTTGAAAGAGGTGCAAATCCCTTCTTGACTACTTGCATTTGGATCCACGGCTTCCGCTGCATCTAGTCACGTCCCGTATGGCCACCCAGTTACGGTGCAGCGTTAGTACGTGCTAAGAGTACAGTAATCCTCGTGTTCCCAAACCAAGTATCTCAGGTCTGAGGACAACCTATCAAGTCTGTGCTTATGACTGAGGCTCCATGAAGCAGACTTGATTACTGGTCACTTCCAATACCCAAACTCTCTGATGAGTATCTATAAATACTTGGTCACATCACTTGTGCTTTTATTCCCTACTTTGAATAAATCATCAAGTATTCATAATAGCGTTAAACTCCTTATTGAAATTCCCATTTCAATAAGTGGCTACGGAAATTTTAGATTTCATACAAAACTTTGTAAAATCATGGATACGTTAAATATGCAAAAATAGTTAATTTAGAACAATCATGAAATTAAAACCTCCATTTATTTCCAACACACTGTGAAATAAAAACTTTACATGATTATATTGTTTCTAAATTAGACTATAGTTATAATTAACAGACTAAGAACTAGCTACTGGTTTCCAGGTACTGCATCCCAATGGAATTCGCATGTGCCTCATGCTTTACCCTTGCTAGTGGCTTTGTCAGCGGATCTGCGACATTGTCTTCTGTTGGAATCTTGCATATTCTCACATCTCCTCTTCCAATGATCTCTCGGATGAGGTGATACTTCCTGAGCACGTGTCTTGACTTGTGATGTTCTCTAGGTTCCTTTGCTTGCGCCACGGCTCCTGAGTTATCACAGAATATATCGATCGGTCTCGAGATACTGGCAACCACTCTGAGATCCGATAGAAAATTCCTTAGCCAGACAGCTTCCTTTGCCGCATCAGATGCTGCAATGTACTCTGCTTCTGTAGTTGAGTCAGCAATCGTGTCCTGCTTCGAGCTCTTCCATGAGATCGCACCTCCGTTTAGGGTAAAGACGTACCCTGACTGTGACCTGAAGTCATCTCTGTCGGTCTGGAAACTAGCGTCAGAGTATCCGGTGACACTAATTTCATCCTCAGTACCTCCAAAGACCAAGAACATTTCCTTCGTTCTTCTCAGATATTTAAGGATGTTCTTGACAGCTACCCAATGGGGTTCACCCAGATTCTGTTGATATCTGCTCGTGACACTAACTGAGTAAGCAACATCGGGCCTAGTACACAGCATGGCATACATAATCGATCCAATTGCAGAAGCATATGGGACCGATTTCATCTTGTCCTGATCTTGACTAGAAACAGGACACTGTGTCTTGCTCAACACTATGCCATGTTGCATCGGGATAAATCCTTTCTTGGATTCATCCATCCTGAATTTCTTCAAGATTTTATCGATATACGTACTTTGGCTAAGCCCGATAAGCCGCCTAGATCTATTTCTGTAGATCTTTATACTGAGTATATAAGCGGCTTCTCCAAGGTCCTTCATCTGGAAACATTTGCTTAACCAACTTTTAACACTCTGTAAAGTTGGTACATCGTTTCCTATGAGTAGAATGTCGTCTACGTATAAGACCAAGAAGGTTACTATGCTCCCACTGAACTTAGTGTAGACACACGGCTCGAACTCACTTTTGGTAAAACCAAACTCTTTGATTCGTTCATCAAAGTGTAAGTTCCAGCTTCGAGATGCTTGCTTCAATCTATAAATGGATTTTAGCAGCTTACACACCTTATTAGGATTCTTAGGATCTTCAAACCCCTCTGGTTGTTCCATATAGACGTCTTCTGTTAACTTTCCATTCAGAAAGGCTGTCTTGACGTCCATTTGCCAAATCTCGTAATTAAAGTACGCTGAGATGGCCATAAGAATCCTAATTGACTTTAACATTGCCACTGGTGAAAAGGTTTCATCATAGTCAATGCCATGAGTTTGCGTGAATCCTTTTGCAACCAGTCTGGCTTTGCAACCAGTCTGGCTTTGAAGGTTTCATCATAGTTCAGACTCACTGCCTGACACAGCTTCTCCATAGGATGTTGGTTCATTTAAGTCTCCGCTATCTTGAGAGACTAGGAACCCAAGATACCTATCTGGTTCTTGTCTTACCCTGCTGGATCTGCGAAGGTCCTGTGTTTGCACTTCCTCAATCGGCTCTGATTGAGGTTCAACATTGTTATGTTGAATTTCTGGATCAACAACTGGTGTAGTGCTTTCTTCGTCTACTACCTGTAGATCTACATCCTTTCTGGTGTTCTCTAAACTGAGAAACTTTTCTTCCAGAAATTTTCCATTTCGAGCAACAAACACTTTGTTCTCTTCGGGGTTGTAGAAATAATATCCCACGGTGGTCTTGGGATATCCAACGAAGAAACACTTGTCGGATTTGGGTTTGAGTTTTTCTGAGGTAGGTCGTTTGACGTAAACCTCACAACCCCAAATTTTCAGAAAAGATATGTTGGGTTTCTTACCCTTCCATAACTCGTATGGAGTCTTTTCTACCGACTTTGTTGGCACTCTGTTCAGTATGTGTGCTGCTGTTTCGAGCGCATGTCCCCAGAATGATATTGGCAGCGAAGAATGACACATCATTGTTCGTACCATGTCAAGCAAAGTACGATTTCTCCTTTCTGATACACCGTTCATCTAAGGTGTATACGGAGGTGTAAGTTGGGATACAATCCACACTCCATCAGATGATTGTCAAACTCATCACTGAGATATTCGCCACCACGATCTGACCGTAAGAACTTGATCCTCTTGTCAAGTAGGTTCTGTACTTCATTCTGATATTCCTTGAATTTCTCAAAGGTTTCAGATTTATGTCTCATTAAGTAGACATAACCATACCTACTGAAGTCGTCAGTGAAGGTAATGAAGTACCGGTATCCTCCTCTTGCTACATGACTGAAAGGTCCACATACATCTGTGTGGATTATTTCAAGCAAGTCAGTAGCCCTTTCATTCTCACTGTTGAAAGGTTGCTTTGTCATTTTGCCGGATAAACAAGATTCGCAATTATCAAAAGGTTTATAGTCGAAATTGCCAAGAAAACCTCCTTTTAGGAGTAGTTCAACGCGTTTCTTGTTTATATGGCCCAAACGACAATGCCAGAGGTAAGTCTGATCCTCAATATCCTTGGATCGCTTACTTATATGATAGATTTCACTATTGTTGTCTTTAAGATTTACAGTGTATAGACCATCTACGGGTGTAGCTTTAAAATAGAAAATGTTATCTTTAAAGACTGAAATCATTTTATAAGAATATTTATAATAAAAGCCTTGGTCTACCAATAAATCAAAAGACAATACATTCTTAATCATATTTGGAATATAATAACAATTATCCAGTTCCAAAACTAGACCCGAGGGTAAACTAAGACTATAAGATCCCACGGCTTCAGCAATCAACGGAGTGCCTTCGCCAACTCGTAGGTTCGAACGGTCCTTCCTCAGAGTCTTTCTTCTAGTGAATCCTTTTAAATGATTACAAATGTGGTTACCACTGCCTGTATCAATTACCCATGATTCATAAGAAGTGATTAAGCAATCTATCATAAAGATACCTGGAGCATCGGGCAAACCGATCTCTATCTGGTCGATATTCATCGAGTGCTCGCAAATATCCTTGCTGCCGCATTCTGGGCAACTCAGATCTCCCAGCTCATCAATTATATCAGTGTCCATGAGATTCGCAGGTTCGGGTACTGGCTCTAGACTGGCCAGGATATCTTCATGAACTTTATCCACGTCGTTCTTTGGTTCCTTCATGTAGGCACTAGCTGTGTCCTGAACTTCCTTTGTGAGGGAGAACCACATGAGGTACACTAACTCTTCCTGAGTCATCTTGTACCCCAGACGTGATAAACACTTAAAAAGCCTTCTCATCTCAATAAGATGGTTTTTAACTGACTGACCCTTTTGTAGCTTCAGGGAGAGAATCTCTTGCATGATCAAAAGCTTGCCCGTGTGCTTGTAGAAACCTAACTGGTTTTCTACATTCTTTACGGCCTCGTGACAGAATTTCACTCTTAAGTCTCTCGTGAACTCGGGTGACATAGAGAAAACTAGAACGGACATTACATCCGATTCATCTGCCATGAATCTGAAATATTCAGCAAATTCCTCTTCTGGGGCATTGCTTTTGGGTCGTGACATGGGCTTATTGATCACATAAAGCTTACCCTGGGCACTCAAAACATTCTGTAAGTGCAACTTCCAAACTGGAAAGTTCTGGCCCGTAAGCTTCCACTTGCCCGTAATAAGGCGAAGTGATTCCTCAGGTGAATAAAACGGAATGCTAATTGGAGACATCTACAGAAGAATATAAATTCCAATTTAGTTTATAATTATATAATTCTAATAAATTATTACCCTTAAAATAAATTTATTAGACTAGAATCCATATTTCACATGTGTCAGGAAGCATGTGATCATGTCAAACCGACTCATGCGATCTACGGTAGGTAAAACTATACCAATCGTATTCCTATCTGAAAATACGACTTCTAGATCGTCGGGACATCGGATATTAATAGTCCGTGCATATTTAGTCCCTCTAGTGCATTTTGGCCTGGTACCACCCAGTGAATAAATAATTACCAAAATAGATTGCACCACCCGGACCTGGACAAACTCTGGCCGGTACCACCCGGAGATAATTCGCAGAGTTTTATCACCTTCCAGTTTCGGTTTGAACACGGGCGCTCATAGTGTGTGCACTTACAACGCCCTATGTACCTTACACCGGAAGTGCCCCTAAAGTGGGTTGCACTTACTAATCTATGATTTTATCAAGGGTCGAAATAGCCAGTTTTCTTTTTCCAAAAAATTTTGAAAAAATGGATCCAAACACTAACTGTATTTGTATCCCTTCTTGTCCTTTTAAAACATTCGGTTTATATTTAATTTTAAAAAAAGGTCATTTAACAATTATACAATTAAATATAAACAACCACGCAATTAAATATAAAATCAACCACGCAGTTTTAAAAGACATGTCATAGCAAAAAACCCTTAAAACTATTGTCGTTTTGTGAGCCAACACAAAACGACGGTCTTGACCCTAAGTGACAGCAACACACAAGGCATGAACTTCTCGGCGCTCCCACTGGCTCCAAGATCCATCTTTGACTCCGTGCTCCGTCTTCGGTTTCTTTGGTTATTTTATTTATTGATATTACATTATAAAAGCGGGTTGCAAATGGCACGTAGGCCTCCCGTAACCAACGATTAAATAAATAAATAAACAAGCAAATAAAATTACAACCACGGGTCTAGGGCTTAGCTATGACAACCACGATAAGCAGTTAAATAACACTGAAAAACGTAAAACCCAAACTGGTTTTGCAATTACCAAAAATTAATTTTAATGAGAAAACACAAAATTAATTTTATCCGGAGTTTCAGCCTATCTGGCTAAAACGAAACTTATCAACACGAAACCTTATCCAATACCCTTTCTGATAGCCACAATCAATTGAGATCGTTACTATCGGTTATTGGGAAAAAAAATACCAGTTACCGGCGATGATGGTAACAATCAAAATCGTCACCACCACCACCGGTTCCATTGATCGCCGCCGCCTACCACCGCAACGACAGCAGCCGCGAAGACCGCCATCGTTGCCGATGACAACAGCCGGCGGCAAGGCTTTTGCCACCACCGCCTATCGTGACCACCACCGATTGGTGGCTTGGTCCGGCGATCAACAACAAACGCCATCACCACCGTTCGGTGGTGTGGCCTGCGCTTGCGGGAAACAACAAACATCCACCGCCACCGCCCGGCGAGGCCGTAAGGCAGCCGGCGGTTGGCTCGGTGGTTCGTGGTTCAACCGGTGACAACGGCCAAGGCCGCCGCCACCTCCACGCTACTGCCGCCACCACTGGGCAACAACAGCGCCACCACCATCGTTGTACCACCGCTGCCCAATCGGGGTTTGCGGTGGTTGTTCGATCGACGCAAATCAATCGCCGCCGCCGCCCTGGCGTGGCCGTGAGGCAGCCGGCGGCTAGGCGGGCGATCTGCGGTGTTCTCCGGCGGCGACAACAGCCATAAGCCGCTGCCACCACCACTTTGCTGCTGCCTTCGATCATCATCACCACCGACGCCACCGTGGGGCGCGGTGGTTGTCCGTACCGACGCCGTCGCTACCATTCGTGGTGGCCGGCGATCGGTTGGTGGTTTTTCGATCGGCAAACGGCCGTGATACCACCACCGATGATCGTGATTTCGTGTGATAACGATAAAAATCCAATTTTAAAACAAACAGATAAAATCGAATTTTTAACAAAGCATAATCCAAAAACGATAAACAGTTTATCACAAGTAAACAATCCTGATCTAAACGTTTAGGAAGTGGCTCTGATACCACTGTTGGGAACCGGAAGCATAAACATGCGCAGCGGATAACAAAAACCGATTCCCAAACAAGGATCCAATCCTAAACCATTCAGATACAATTAAGGATGTTTTAGGGGATTACCTTTTGAATAATGACTCTGAAACGCGAGTAGGGGATACACCGCTACTGACACCGGTTGAGATAGTTGCTAGACCACCACCGAGGATTACCCGAAAAAACGAATGCGAACCTTCTTTTTCCTTGGATTCGGCGCCGGTTTTCGGGAAGAGAGAGAGAGAGAGAGAGAGAGAGAGAGAGAGAGAGAGAGAGTTTTTCTGGGTTTTAGGACTGAATGAATCAAATCAACTGACACCCCTAACCCCTTATTTATATGGATAAAACTTAATAAGAGTTTTATTCCATATAAACTCTTTGGTAATTATTTCCATAATAATCTCCATAATTATCTATTAATTAATCTATCTGATTAATTAATTATAAATAATCTAACTAATTATTTATTTATTTCTCTCTTAAATAATTAATAATCAATTAATTATTTTTCTCACGTAATCCAAACGTTCTCATTTTGGCGTGCAGCGGTGTGACCTACTAGTGTCTTATAACATTGGACACGGTAACCCTGTTACTGTCTCGCACATAATCCTAACAGATTTATGGTTTTGAAAAGCTTGGCATGATTAGGGATGTCTTAGTACGGATAAAGTTTTTCTTTTGAATCTAGCTTTGATTAGGGATCTGATTAGATTTTCTTTATGATGTTTGATTTAAGGTTTTTTAAATGTTTTTGAACTGTTCTTTCAAAGGTTTTAGATACGACCCGTTATGGCTTCGATTCAGACCTAATCTTTGTAAATTTTTAGGTTTGAATATGATTAACATTGATGGATGAATGTTCTTGAGTTTAAAGGAGATGAAGATGAGTTCAAAGGAGATGAAGATGGGAAGAAGATAAGAGGGTAAAAAGACTAAAATGCCCTCATGTGCAAGGCACATGAGAGGGATTTAACAGTACACCTAACGGTGTTAGTGTTGAGGGACCAAAATCATGCAAAAAGATATACTATAGTGGTTTTTCTGCAATAAAAATTTTATAGGGACTATATGTGCTGGTATCTTTAAACCACAGGGATCAAAATTGCAATTCACTCTATTTAATATTAGGAGTTATATATGTATAAGGAAACGAAATTGTAAACTTGGAAAAAAAAACAAAGAATAATCAAATATCAAACACCAAAAATCAAAAATTAGAAAATTAGTGAAATCAACCAAAAAGAACAAACTAATATCCAGTAATGTGAAATTTAGCTAAAAACACATTAGGCATATTAGCTAAAAACACATTAGGAATAAGACATGGTCTTGTATTTTGCTCAAAAGGTCAAGGTCTATTCAAATTGAAGAAATGTATTATTCCTGAAATCAACATATTTGTGACTTTTTTTTTTGTCAAACTGACAAACCGTATTGACCTTTCTCTCTAATAAAAAACATGACCTCTCGAGACTTTAATACACCTTAAAGAATCACCCACTTAAAAAAATCGGCCCGCCACGGGCAATAAAAATTACATCCACTTTCTACCACACAAGGTCCCCCCCCCCAAACACCAAGTGTTTGACATGTTTCATTAATGAACTTGTTTGCATCATTGTCCAACAATCTTGTATTATTATTTTATTTAGATGTTTTAATCATTCAATACCCTAGACTTGAAGGTATAATTTGTCTCGGGAACAAATTGATTATTTGGAAATAGATGACCTTTTCTTTTCCAATTTTTAGCTTCTTAAGAAGCAAAATAAACAAAAATAGCTATTTTTGACATCCTCTAGTTCATTTTATAGTCTTTCTTATTACACTAGAAATATACCCGCGCGCGTTGCAGCGCGAAGTATGTATCAATTGCCCGATTTTTAGATACATCATTGTAAACATCAGTTTAATCATATGTGTTCAATCAATTAACCTCATAATGGTTTATTGAATAGTCAATTTCGAAAATTGAAATAAAAGTATTATCTTTATATAAAGAATATATAATATAATTGAATAAAAATATTCAATATTGGGCTTATTTCGAAGGTATTGACGAGACGATTATGATGGTATAATTTGTTAAAAAAACGTAATTATAATATAAATTTTAGTTCATAATATATGATTAGTTAGATTATATGATAAGGGTTTAAAATAGAAAATGAAAAAATAAAGGACTAAAATAAGATTTAATAACTAACTATGGGGGTATAAAGTGTAAATGTGTAAAGTAATTGTTGAAAAAAAAAACTGTCAAATTGAGTTATTCTCTTATATATATAGTATAGATAATTGAACCAAATAGCTAAGATTTTGTAAGTAGCACTTTAGCAACTTACTAAAAATATCTACTTTTTATAAGTTTAATATTCATAAAGTAACAAAATGTTGGCATGACAAGCAACACTTTAGCAACTTGTGAAATGTATCTAATTGTTATGAATTTAATATTCATAAAGTAATGAAATGTTGGCATGACAAGTAGCACTTCAGCAACTTGGGTAGGTAGCACATTTAATAACTTTAGCAAGTGATACTTTCATATCAGCGTTTTGCAACTAATACTTTAGCAACTTAAGAAGTTACTAATGTTATTTGAAAAATCTTGATTATTTAGGCAATTATGTAGAAAATCATTTGGATTTAACTTTTTTTTCTTAGGGGAACAATTTCCCTAATATACATCGTATATGATCAAATATAAACTTACTACCCATTGTTCCATTTTACTACTAGTAGTAGTAGTTATAGTGAGAGGTTGTTTGCTTGTGTTCCACTAAGTTCTATATGAATAAAGTTGTTTATATGGACTAATTTCTTTGTATAGATTGAGAAGATTTTTGAATTGTTAAGTGCATGTTTAAGAAAAACTTGGTTTTCTATATAAGTTTATTGAATAAGTTAATCTTTTACATCATTAAACCATATTTGCAGTCATGTACAGCGAACTGAAAAAACTACGAGACTCATCAAACTCATTAATCCACTAATAAACATGCCCTCATATATAACTTTGTGGGATTAGCTCAACTACCAATAAAATTTAAGTCTTTAGAAATTCTCTTCGGAGGGCACCAATTCGAGTTCTCTACAGAGAATTTCCTACTGTTTTTCAAGGCCTTAAGATTAATGGATCTGCACAAGCTGAATTACCAAAGTTACAAAGAAAAACCTCCCCTCATATAATATAAAGGCAATATTGGGAAAGATATGATTATTGAAGATGATGAGAATTAGTTGTTTGAACTGATGATTTCTTGGAAATTCAATTGGTTATAATGATAGACACTGATTCCAATTACAAAACTTGAATTCATAAATGGAACACTTTTTACTTTATGACCATCTAAATTTCAAATAAAGGATATTTTTGTGGAATCATGTGAAGATGTCAGTGTGTTTTTATAGTATGTATTGACATTCAAACTGGATCTTTCAGAAGTTGAAGAAATTGAATATTTTGGTGTTTTTAATTTTTTTTAAAAAATAGATGATTTAAATTTCAATTAGTTTTAAGGCAAGTTATGATGATTGTAGGTTTTGCTATTTACAAAAACAACCTTGATGCAAATCTCTTAATGGTCATAATTCACAATGAATATGTAGATGAAAATATTAGAACATCTATTAATTTTATCGTCTTTTATCCTTATTCATTACGTTACTATCATTATCTTTTATTGTTTTTTACGTAACTTTTATGGGAGGAGGAGAGGGAAAAAGTTTTTTTGGCTTAAAATTTGAATTATTTTTTACTTATTTTGAAGTAGAGAAAAATAGGAAGAAAGCACAAAGTTATCATTTTATATACGGTTTGTTTTGATATCTAATGTATTATTATTTTAATAATATAATTGATACTGTAACTTTAAAACTATGAAGAACTTTATGAAGTTAGAATGTTGTTTAATTTCCTTCATATTTTGACTTTTCATTTTTTGTTTTAAAAAAGTTATCATGAAAATGTTGAATCTACCCTTTGAACATGTTTTGTTAACAACTTTTTAATAAACATATTGAGTGAGATGCCACTTAAGGAGATGATACCATTTTGGTAAAAATGATAAAAAAGAATAACTAAAAATCTAATTGGAGTGAAATATGTTAGTGTTCCACATCAGTTAGACTTGGATCAATTCTTCACTATATATGTTGGAACTTTTCTTCTCTTCTAGCTCTACATCTAGCCTCCGTTGACTCTGATAACATGTGAGAATATGTGAAACCTCCGTATATAGTCTCCAAAAGTCGATTTAGGATACTAACAAAGAATAACTAAAAATCTAATTGGAGTTGAAATAAATGGTTATTTGAGTAGATTTCTCTTTCTTATTCTAGAACTCACATAAGACTTTGTATGTGAAAGTGAAGGGGAATGGGAATGGGGAAAAATAAGTTTGAAGAGATGGGCAGGCAATATGAAGAAAATGGCAACTCTACAAATCAATAGGCTTGTCCAATTTAGGCAAGTAAAATAAATAGGTCTCTTACTATTCACTAGAAAATGATATGCACCCATTTCCTATGCTTTGTGATGATAAAAAAAATTAATTAAAATAGCCGATTTTTCTACCTATTTTTGTTAATCATTTTTGGGAATTTTTAAATTTTATAGAATTTCATACTATCTTTTCTAGTTCTTCTATTTTTTCTAGTTTAAAGAAGGTTATAAAAAGTTTGATCAAATCATCAAAATATATTTTTAAAAATCTGTTAAATGATCTTACAATAAACTTTTAAAAGCAAAATCTTGCCAAAGAAATGGAAAGTTGGACCACAATGAATTGAACTGCTATTTGTTTCTTGGAAAAGACATGAGGTCTTGTGGTTTTCCTTTTCAAACCTTTAATTGGGATTGTTTTGTTACTTTGTTTTAGGCCCACATGCTATAAAGTTGTGTTCATTTAATCAAACCATCCACACTCCATAGTGTATTAATTTTTAATATGTTTATCTTCTTACATCCCATTAATCAATAAATAACTTCTTTATATCGATTACTTATTTGTTATCCAAAAAATAAAACAGTATGATCACATTGTTAGCATTTTATTATTAAAAAAAAATCACAAATATGGATCATTTAATGGTAGAGCTTTTTTCTGGAAAGGTGTCTCGGCAAAGCCTAACTAATCCCAAGCAATTTTGGAGGCTAAACATGACCCCACTTAAATGTCCACAAGCATGCACACGGCAGTGGCGGATCCAGGATTTTGTTATAGTGGGGGCACCTCTAAGGTAGTCATAAATGCACATAGAGTTGTTCGATGTAATTTTAGACTAAATTAACCATTTCAAAGGCTTTTAAAGTTTTTTTTTTTTGCTTGATTTCAATGGATTTTCAAGTTTTTTTTTTTTTGGTCAGCTTCGAAAGACTTTTTTGGTTTTTGGTCGAGTTCGAGTTAGAAGTTGAGGTTAATTTCTCTACAAAAAAAGCATGAGATTAACAATGGTCAATGGTTCAAATTCATTTCTCACACTTCTCATTCACCTTAACTTCTAACACGGTCCTTGTCTTGATAGGTAATATGCTGATAACTTTACATAATCAACCTAATTTGATAAAATATGTAGCAGAAACATAGGCATCATTTTCACATAATTGGTAATAGAAATGAGAAAGTAGAAAACTTGCTTGTGAAATATACCAATAAAACACATATATGTGGTAATGAATTAATGACTAAATTATATAGGGTAAATTACATGGGAGTGTATCGAACTTGTCACGTTTTATCATTGTATGTACTCAACTTTAAAACTTACCAATTAATGTACTGAACTTGTTAGAATTGCCATTGTGTGTATCAAACCTGATATAGCAGGTAAGAAGCTGACGTGGCACCGGTTATAGTGACGTGGCATCTGATGTGGCATGACATGGATGCTTACATGGATATTTTTCAAAAAAAATAATTCAAAATTAATAAAACTAAGAGTAATTTATAGATTTGGTCCTTAAGGTATGTCAAAAATAATACACTTGGTCCTTTAACTTCATTTATCAAGTTCAATCAAGGGTATTTTGGTCTTTTACTAATTTCTTTATTTTTTATTAATACTTTGTTCATCTTCAACCTCCCTCCCACCACCATACCACCACCACCACCACCACCATACCACCACCACCACCACCACCACCACCACCACCAACCACACACCACCGTCAAACACACCACCACCACCGCCACCACTAAACCCACCACCGCCAAACCCACCACCACCGTCACCACCATCACCACCACTAAACCCACCACCGCCAAACACACCACCACCACCACCACCAAACTGTGGACTCGTTCGGAGAAGCACACCACCGACTGCCAAACGTCGACGGTGACGGAGGTGACTAGGACGGTGTTGAAGGAGAAGCTTCAATCAAGAGTGAAGCTTCAATCAAAAACCCAGATCAAATGTGAAGCTTCAATCAAAAACCCAAAACGTGATTTCAAACCTAAATAAAAAAACCCAATCTGATTTCAAACCTAAAATCTGATTTCAAACCTAAATCAAAAACCCAATTTGATTTCAGACCTAAAATCTGATTTCAAACCTAAACCAAAAACCCAATATGTTTTCAAACCTAAAATCTTCTAACCCAAAATAATGTTGACGTCGATTACATGTCGGAGCCACCAAAACGAAGAAGAAGAAAGGTCGTCGTCGTGGGTTGGTGGTGGTGGTGGTGTGTTTGGCAGTGGTGGGTTTAGTGGTGGTGGTGGTGGGGGGTGGTGTGTTTGGGTGGTGGTGGGGGGGGGTGGGTTTGGCGGGGTGGTGGGTTTGTGGTGTGATGGTGGTGGTGGTGGGTTTGATGGTGTGGTTTGGGGTGGTGGTGGGTGGTGGTGGTGGTGGTGTGTGTGTGGTGGTGGTGGTGGGTGGTTATGGTGGTGTGGGTGGTGGTGTGGTGTGGATTTGGAGGGAGGTGGAAGATGAAGATAAGGTGGTGGTGTGTTTGGTGGATGTTAAGATGTGGGGAAGATGAAGGTGAAGGTGTGTTTGGTGGTGTGTTTGAAGATGAAGATGAAGGTGGTGGTGTGTTTAAAAATCAAACTTGTAAAATTCAATATACCTTAGGGACCAAATTTGTAATTATCTTTTTAAATATTAATAAAATTAATCAAATAATAATAAAATTACCGGTTACCTGCTCATCAGGTAACCTGATACACACAATAGCAATTCTAACAAGTTCAGTACATTAATTGGTAAGTTTTAAAGTTGAGTACATACAATGATAAAACGTGACAAGTTCGATACACTCCCATGTAATTAACCCAATTATATATTCATTGGTATTTGGAAACTCACTACACAACTAACACAAATAAATTAAATTATTGGAAACTCAAGGAAACTAACTGTCAGTGGCGGTTGCGTCATGTTTGTGGGGTCCCACTCATATTTTACTGGGGGGACGATAAGTAAAGGAGCCGGTTTTGTCAAATTTTTACCTTAGCCAAAATACTTTTTTTTTCCTAAGTGGGGTCCCATCCCCCCACTCCTATTAAACTACATCCGCCCATGACACACGGGAAGACTCGAACTCGGTTAGGGTGCTATGAACTCCCCGAGCGATAACCAATCTGTCACAGCACTGTTGACTAGATATATTAAACTCATGATCACGATGTAGATATATTTATAAACATATTAGTGAAAGTAAAGGTTTTCTGTAACATATGTTCTCATGTGTGAAAGGGCATTGTTCATAATGCACTAAAGATTGACATTTACGTACTTAGCTTCAATGAGTGTTGATTTATCTCGAATGCAAGGGGGATAAACAATAAATAGAAAGCAAAATCTTATTTAGTGGCACAAAAGGAGTCCAACTTTAAAACGTAACATGGTTGGTTTGAGGGTTAATTTATTTTTACAAGATATTGCTTTAGAAAATTGTTAGGAGCAACTCTCGTAGTTCACTTGTCTTTCATTATTGTATGTTGTTTATTTGCCAACATATTCATTAGGTCCTCGGAGATTTTATTTTATTTTTTATTTATTATTATTATTTTTTTTTTTTTTTGAAAGGCAAACTGTGGACACTAGGGCAAACCGGCAAAGTTTCGTTAAGGCCATCACCATCTAGCGAACTCGAGAAACTTTGGTGTTAGTTAGATGCACGAGAATATTGGGTGGTGTTTTACGCGTCTTAAATATAACGACATTTATTGAGTTTATGTAACACTCATTCATATTGTAGATCTTGTATAAAGTTCGATTGGTATTTACTGAAGTTAAACCTTACATCAACATTTTAGGTTATTTAATTATTAATGTACTAGAAACGTACCTGCGCACGTTGCAGCGCGAAGTATGTATCAATTGCCCAATTTTTATATACATCATTGTAAACATCAATTTAATCATATGTGTTCAATCAATTAACCTCCTAATGGTTTATTGAATACTCAATTTCGAAAATTGAAATAAAAGTATTATCTTTATATAATAGAATATATAATATAACTTTATTCAATATTGGGCTTATTTCGAAGGTATTGACGAGACGATTATGATGGTATAATTTGTTAAAAAAACGTAATTTTAATATAAATTTTAGTTCATAATATATGATTAGTTAGATTATATGATAAGGGTTTAAAATAGAAAATGAAAAAGTAAAGGACTAAAATAAGATTTAATAACTAACTATGAGGGTACAAAGTGTAAATGTGTAAAATGAAATGGTGAACAAAAGAAACTGTCATATTGAGTTATTTGCTTTTATATATAGTATAGATTTAGAGGATTTCAATTTAGCCACTATTTCAATATTTGAGGGTGTTACATACAACCACATTTGTTGAATTCAACAACCACCTTAGCTTATATTGGTTGCACTTTCAAAATACATGATTTTTTTCCATTACATCAACACGATAGCACATACACCCTCTCCAAACATCAAACACATTAATAACATAAACGTTAAGAACCTACAAAGTCAATGACTTAACAACTCTAAATTCGGTTGCAGGTTGTAGGTTGCTGGATTTTGGTTTTGCGTGAGATTGGTCCTGGTAGTTATTTCTATTCTTTTTTGTTTGGATTATGGTTTTCCTTGGTTTCGTGTTTGTTTCTTTTCAGTTTGGTTCTACTGCTTGCAAAAGCTCTTTTCTTGTTCTGTAAAATTCATTGGAGTCTAATAATTGTTTCTCTTTAAATAAAATCTAGTGGTGTCAATTCTCGACACAACACGAAAATAACGGGGTTGGGTCGAATTTTCTGACTCACCAACTGTTTGTTTATACGGATCGTGTTCAGGTTGACCCACCAACCCGTTTTTATTTTTAAATTTTTTTTTAACAAAAGCCATACATCAACCTGTTTATAACCCATCAACCAGCGAACCCATATAGTTAAACGGTGTACACTGGTCGTATACGCGTTAACCGAATATGAATTAGGTTTGACTAATGCAACATGATTAATTATACGAATTGCGATCGAATTGAATTTCGTTGACCCGTAAACTTACAACCCGTCAGCTCCAACACGACACAATTATCACCCTGATTATTTACATATGTTAAAAAGAAACATGAAATCTTGATTTTAGAAGTAAAAATAATGTGAAGGAGGTGGGGTAGTTGGGGTTGAGGATTACGGTGTTGGTTGTATACATCCCACCCGTCGCCTCGATGGGTGTACCCCAGATGGATGGGACCCACTTCATATATCTTCTTCTCTCAAAAATTTGCTTTACCTTACTCACTGACATATTTCATGTGATTCACTCGTGCTTTTTATTTTCAATTTAATTCTTTTCTTATCGTTTTATCCTTTTAGATACTTATGTAGATGGGGTTCATACGAGAACCATATTAATTTAAGAAAATGCAAGGATGAATTTCAGCCACATATTTTCGATTACGGTGGATGCAATTATGGAAGATTGATGCGATTCATAGGAGGATGAAGATTACTAAATATGAAGACCCGATCAAAGTCGCCTTGATTGACCGGATGAATGGCTAAGATTTGTCCTCACGTTTTCTTAAAAAGTTATGTTTCTCGCATGAACCTTTCTCAACTTATTTATGTCAACATAAATCATATATTGGAAAAAATGGAAATTGATTTAGATAGTTGTTCTACATATTTAGATTAGTCTTTTAATTTTATTTTTTCATATTTATTTGAATGTTATTATATTTATAATATTTAGGTTTGTAATTTATGAATCTAGCTAAAAAAAATACAAAAATATATTTGATCGATTTTTCTTTTAAAAAAATTACAAACCTAGATTCATAAGTGTAGACCTAGATATAAAAATAAATTTAAAGAAAAATTAACTAGGTCACATTTTTTTATGTCTTTTAGCACAAACTAAAGGACCTAGATATAGTGGATGTAGTGACACTCGGGTAAATCCGGAAGAAAAATAGCTAGAAGGCCAATGGTAGAATGTATAACGGCTATTTGAGAAATTCACTAAATTGTATTTTTTTTTTTTTTTCATTTAATTTATACTCATTGCTCCCTCTAGTTTAACCAAATATAAAATTAAAAAAAAAAAAATTAGACGACACCTTCTAAGATGCCTCATTTTCATTAGTTTTACAATAATCGTTAAAAAGTAAATCAATACATGCATCTTTTACATATAGCATCATTTAGTATACCATCATATGTTAAAACTTCAATTATTACTAATTATTTTTAAATTTTCTGGCAATAACAATGAAAAATAGAAACTCTCATTTATAATTTTAATGAAATCATTTTATAATTGACTTTAATTATATATTATACTTAGTATTTTGTATTATTGCTTTCAATTTTTTATGCTTCCTCCAAGGCTCCAACAAACGCAGAAAATAATAACATTAGGATGATACTATTAAATAATGCATGTAAGTTTAAATTTATATATATTTTAGTTCTTCCAAAAAAAGGAAAGCAATAGTTGAATTTAGCATTTACTCGAGAGAGCCCACAACTTTTGCCTTGGGTTTCTTGTTCATGCACCAAACTCTCATCAATCAATTCTCGATTTTTAACTCGAGTAAATTACATTATTGGTCCTTGTATTATGTTCAAAGTTTGGGTTTAATTCCTAAAAAGTAGGCAGATGGTCTGATAGTTAACGTTTTCGTAATTTAAGGTCCGTTAATCACTTTATATGCCTCTCATTAAGGATCGATTTTGTATTTTTACTCTCCTTGTTCTTGCCACCCACCTTCTTCCTAAACATTCGTCGTCCACCACCACATGTACCTTTTACGAGTAACCACTACACACCACCATCATCACTAATCCAAACACAAGTTTATTCCAAAATTATGTTATATAAACCCTAAATCGTAAAACAAAACTTAAATTAAACCATAAATCAAAGAGGTATTATATCATACAAAAAAGTTACAATTTAAAATCTAAATTGAAAATTTCATTCAAACTTGAAATCAAGAAGATATGAACATGTAAAAACTAACACCCTAAAACAAACATGCTCTTATTTTTTTGTATGAAGTTCTTGTTAAATATCTGGTGCATGATGTTAGGTGTTGTTCATTCTCTTTAAAGCACAGGAAGTCAGATAGGGTGTTTAGTGGAGTGCACGAAATCATAACGGTGTTTGAGATGTACAACAAAGTTATGTGGGATCTCAAGCGAGGACGAGCTCTATGAACGCGTCTTCAATGACAAATTCATGTTTTTCTATGTCAAACATTGAGACGCGCCTAGGTGTCGTCATCACTAGGGTGGGGACTTTGCTAGATAAAGGGGTTTGAGTTTGGTCAGACAAACAAGGAGGGACATGGGTTTACTGAGAGAGGGAGTTATACTCAGTATACAATATTCAACATAAAAAATATAGATAAAGAGACAAAAATTGCCTCTCACATATGAGCACATAAGAAACTTAAATGGAGGTCATGTTAACGCTGCTAGCTTGAGGAAACAAAGTATTACAATGAGCACTAGTATATTTAATTTGTTTTAGAGAATAAATCAAAATTTTAAGCATAACACATGGACCATTTATGTAATACTCTTCAGAGTTTGTATTGAAATGTGAAAATGCAATATATATATATATATATATAGAGAGAGAGAGACAAATATCTTTCATTATGAATATACGGACAGCTAAGAGTACATCATGTGTCCCATTCAATGTGAATAATACAAGGTTATTCGAATGCATTGTTCTTGATGAATATTACAACATTCAGTTTGAATAATGCATTATTCAAAATTTCAAACTGAATGTTGTATTATTCAACATGTACAATGCATGAACACCCGGTTTGAATAATCTTGTATTATCCAAACTGAATGGTATACGTGGCGCTCTCTTGGTTGTCCTTACGTTCGCAATGAAAGATGAGTAGATGACTTTTTATTTGAACGCACCCATACACACACACACACACACATATATATATATATATATAGAGAGAGGGAGGTTCATACAAGAACAACCTCATTTGTAGGAACAAAGGAATGCATTTTGAGTTACATGTTATGTGGGACCCATCATTAAAAAATCATATATGATTTAGTGATGGGACCCACCTGAATCATATATGATTTTTTATTATGTGGGACCCACATCACATGTGATCCAGAATTGTCCCTTTGTTCCTGCAAATTGACTTTGTTCTTGTTTGAACCTTTCTCATATATATATATTATGTTCATACGAGAACACCGCGCTATTTAAAAGAACAAGGAACACCCCTTAGAATCACATATGATGTGGGTCCACATAATATAAAAATCATATCCGATTTAATGACTCTCATCATAAAAAGAACAAAGAAACACCCCTTCATTTGTACTGTGAGATGTTGGGTAAAAACTGATTTATGTCTTATAACATTGATTTGGTGGACTGAAACAATTAGTGGAGGCTTGATCGATAGCGTTTTGAATTTACTAATTTTATTTTGATTGTAGTTTTGTACTTGAAGCAACATACAATTATTTAACTAGCTTAATTGGTTTTATCAATGAAAATACATTAAACTACATGTCATCTATATATATATTAAAAGAATGTTTTTGCTAGTATTGTCTAATGGCTCGATTTTAGTCTTGTCGAGCTTGTAGACAGTCATTTTCATCTTTCGAAATTGATAACATTTGTCTGAATTTATATGTAGAAAGTGTTATGCACAAGTTTCAAAATACCAAAAGTACCCAAACATACACCTTTACATATGGTATGAGATATTTACTAGTATCGCTTTTTCATAAAAATTAAATTAAGCATATAAACTATTATTGCGAATATAAAATTTAAAAAATAACCAATTAGTAAATACTCTTATATACTCTTATATTTATTTAGTAAGAAAATGAATTAATCTCATTCTTAGAGGGTGTCTAGGAGTGTTTATTTGAAGTTATTTAGAACATCTTCAACAATTATGTTAAAGTAGAGATTTTGGAGATTTAACTAAAGTTTTACTTCAACGGCTATGCTATAGTATATGCTAAAAAAGAAAAATGAATCCCACCACTGAATCATATATGATTTTTTAATGTGTGAAACTTATATGAGTCCACATCAATATTTGTTCATTTGTTTCTACAAATAAGTATGGTTCTTGTATGAACTTGCCTTAATATATATATATATATAGGGGTTGTATCCGTTACAAACCGGATAGTTTGTACAAAATATACAAACCAATCTTCACCGTACATGTACATGATCAATGGTGTGGATTAATTCAGTTCATAAATTTTCTCTCAACTACATCTGAAAATCACCTAAAAGTTAGGAGATAACAAAATCAATGGTTAAGAAAACAAAATCCATGGTTAGGATTAGGTTTGTATAGTTTGTACAATCTACCTAGTTTGCAACGAATACTTCCCATATATATATATGTGTGTGTGTGTGTGACTTTATTTTTTTCACCTTTTATTTTTTGTTTTTTATTTTTTTCTTTTAAATATATCAACTTAAATTGTGTAAATTTTTTAAAATAGCAATAAATGTGGGGCACAAATATAATTAAATTAAAATATAAGAAGTAAAATTATATTTATACCCTTTTCTTCCCACAAATCCCTCATAGTCCACACTCCACACTACTCCTATTCATATCAACCCATTTTCTAGCATGGAATTCTCCGGCAGAAGCTCCACCACCGACCACCCAACACCGCCGCCGCCGCCGCCGCAACCTTCCTTTTACCACCACCCAATTCCACCATCACCGCCATTAAACGCCTTATGTAAGCCGGATTCGATGGAGGAGATGAGGGAGATGATATATCGGATGGCGGTGTTGCAGCCGGCAGTCGAGATCGACCCGGAGTCCGTGAAGCCGCCCAAGAGACGAAATGTGAGGATATCGAGCGATCCGCAGAGCGTGGCGGCCAGGCACCGGAGAGAGCGGATTAGCGAGCGGATAAGGATCCTTCAAAGATTAGTGCCCGGCGGTACGAACATGGACACGGCATCGATGTTGGAAGAGGCGGTTCTTTATATGAAATTCTTGAAAAAACAAGTGCAAGCTTTGAAACGGGCGGCGGCGGCGGGTGGCGGTGGTCACGGCAGCGGCGGCATGGCGGTAAAACCGGAGGTTAACCTCGATGGGTTGTTGCTCCGCCACCGGTATGAGCCGTCGTGGTAATAATGGTAATTACTGCTCCAACTTTGTCGGAGCATAGCGTTTAGTATACTGGACAAGACATAACAAAATAAAACAGGAGTTACTGTTCTATTTACGTTAAATCTATCATTTTACAAGTGATCTTTGTTTTGTTCTATAGGTCATATTTATAAAATTGGTTATTTTACTGGTCATCTTTTGTTAAGTCATGTCTTGTTAAATGTTGGACAACACGTCGTGTTCTGTAGATGTCTTGTTTTGTCTGAATACCAAGCATACTCTATATATTATGTAAATCGTAAAAAAAAAAAAAAAAAAAAAAAAAAAAAAAAAAAAAAAAAAAAACTCTAGTTTGCATTTCGTAATTAGATTGTAGTTGTTTTAAGCTTTTAATTGGTGGGCTCTAGGTATATTATAAAAGGATATTTTGATCATTTATTCGTTATTTTATTTTAATTTTGAAACTATATTATGCCAATTAATGAGATGGATTTCAATTCATTTGATATGTTCTATTTAAGTTCATGACGTTAAGCCTAATAAGTTATCATTTGGATTCGTTTAGATTAAAATTCTTTTAACATATTTCAGTTCGGGCATATTTTATTGTGCAACGCAGAAATCAACAACTTACTTAGTATCATGATTTTGAGTTGCACATATATATTGGATGGAGTTTTATTCGACTAAGAAATAACATGTTTTTATGTTAAAAATGAGATAAGTGTACTTTTATACCTGCATATGATTATGATCGTCTCAAGAGAAACCGATGAATGTAGGGTTTAGGTCACATCGCTTTCATCATGTATAACATTCACCAAAATATAAAGAGCATCTTCAATACTTTGTCCAAGATAAGAGAAAATGAACTTATTGTTCTATATTTTTGCTCACACTACTAGAAAAAGATGTATCAATGATGAAAATCAGCAACAAACACAATATGTTGCTAATTAGTGACGGATTAGCAACGAAACGACCACCGACCCTATCCCTCGTAGTTTCATCCTTAATTAGCGATAAACGTAATTAGCAACAAAAATCATTGATTTCTATTTTAAAAAAGTGAAAATGAAAACTCATGTGTCAATTACTAACCGGCGACATGTGCATACGTGAATTTTCATTTAGAAAATAAATAAAAGATCATGTATCGGTTGCTAATCCATCAGACCATCACTAATTAGTGATGGACACGTGACACCCATCGTAATCCATCTCCAAAATTAGCGACGAATTTGATAGATCTTTTTAGTCTCTTTTGTATGTGTTATATATACACATGCGTATGTTTTATATATGTGATATACATTGGTTTGTGTTATATATACGTATGCAAAATCATTTTTTTGGTTCTAATGTTATTGATACAAAATAGTATGGTATCGTTTGTTTAAATCTATGTATGTAAAAGATATGGGTTTGGGGGCCATATGGGCTTTTCTATTTAGATGATTAGGTCCATGTCTTTTCTAAAATGTACTAAATGGCCAATGCTTAATTAATAAAGGGTTAATTTCATGTATGCCCTTATTAAACTTAAAAATATCATATTTACCCAACCTAATCTACAAATATCATATATATCCTTCCTAACTTATCAAAATATCATATTTACCCAAATAATAATTTTTCTTAATTTTTAATTATAATTTTATATGAATAGACATATCTACCCTTGTTATTATATAATACTTAACACACAGATCGTGCCTTTCTTAACCCTTTCCCCAACATTCTCTACTATTCCTTTTCATCCTTCTTCAACATCTAAACCCTAGTTCTTTTTTCCCCCTGAAGTGATTGTATTACCAAGAATTAAAAGAAGCCAATAAGTACAAAAGAGATTCCAAAAAATTCAACAACCAGGGGCCAAAGCTAAAAAGCCTAACACTACCAAACAGATTACATGGAATGGCAAAAACTAGGCCCAAAATGGATGAAACCAAAGTTGCCATCACCAACAACCATAAAGTTAAGCAAGCTGCTATTTTTGCAAGTATCAAAACAGCAACATCCTGACGGAAACTACACAGCATCCCCCTTTTGAACCAGGGCCGCACCACATCGAATCATCGAAGCCTTATTTAAATCACCACTTTCTACACTCTTCCACTTTCTTCATTTCTAGTTGGATTTTTTTCCTGGGGTTTTTAAATCGTGTTGAATTTTTGGGGTTTCTAGCCATGACTGCTGTTACTACTGGTTTTGGTGTTATCAGTTTTTCTTGTTTCTGCTGATCCCTTTTTTTTGTGGGTTTTTCCCTTTTTGGTTTGATTGGATAGTTATTAATTATTTTGTTGATGGGATTTTATTACAACGTGATTTTGCCATCATCAATGGTGGAAAAAAATGTTATTAAGTTTCTCTGATTAAATAACTACTGCAGATGCCTATGGCTTCGAGGTTTTCAACACCCTCTTGAACGTCGGTCCGGTTCTTGTTATCGCCCTCAGCCCTCAGGTTCATCCACGACACTCTCGTCGAATCTTGTCAGCCAGATCAATGCAGGTGTGGTTGGGGGATGGCGGAGACGAGCGGCCACCATGACTTCATTGGAGTTTGGGGGCTTAGGCACAACATGAATATAAAATAATATATAATGTTATATAATAACAGGGGTAAATATGTCTATTCATTAAAAGTTATAGTTTTAGATTATTAAATCTTATTAAAATTTGATAAAAATTGTGATTTAGGTAAATATGATATTTTGATGGGTTAGGAAGGGTATTTATGATATTTGTAGATTAGGTTGGGTAAATATGATATTTTTAAGTTTAATAAGGGCATACATGAAATTAACCCATTAATAAATTAAATTAAATGTATATCAATAAATAAGATAAGAGAAAATTTCTTATCCATCAAAAGCATTGGCTAAATATTTAAAAATGCATTTTTATGGAACAAAATACAACATAGTAATGAATCTCATATAATCACCAATGGTACCTAAATACAAGAATCACACTTTCATAAAGAAAAAGAAAGCATTTTTTGAAGCACATAAATTAATATATTGTAAAACGATGATAAATAACTCATTACAAGAATTAGTATTGATTATCTATTACTAGTATACCAACATCACGGTACCAATAATATATATCAGTATTGTTTGTGTATATGTTTGGATGGACAAAAACTAGCTTATAAAGTTATAAGCTAGTTTTTTATAATCTACTTAGAGGTGGTTTTATTTTTCCAATTATACTCTTATTAATATTAGTTATTATACCCCATATACTCTTTTTTGGTCATTTTACACACCATAAACTTAGTTTTTGTCAAACATAATTTATTCCTAAGCTAGCTTACTAGTCAACAACTAGCTTATCAGCTAATTTCTCAAACATCTCAGACCTAATGATGTTTTTTTGGAAAAGGTATCCCAGACCACATTGGGCCTAGACTAATCCTTGGCAATTTTGGGCCGAAGCCCAACTGCTAAGCATGCAGCCGGTCGAACCCTACCTCCAAATGCGTCCCCAGGGCTCGAACTCGGTTCACCACATGTAGCGCCAAGCTACACTAGGCTAACACTCCTTTGGTGACCTAATGATGTTATGACACACTTTGATACTGGAAAATCTTCAATGGCCTTTTCATCGACGATAAAACCTGGTCATGTTGTGTACACCTTAAGGTTGTGTTTGGTATAGAGAAAATGAAGATAAATGAAAATGGGGAGAAATGGAAATGAGAGAAATGAAATTAATCTCTTGTTTGGTATCATTAAATAAATGAAACAGAGAAATGATGGCTCATGTCGTCGGACGGCAACATCGGGCGGCAACTCTCGACGGCTACTCTCGTTGTCGGAGATGCACAGGTCATCGCCGACGCCAGTGGTCGTCGAAGGTGGTCTTCATCGGTCGTCGGAGGTTGTCGTCGTACCGGTGGCGGCGGTCGTCAACATTCGACACGGATGCTGGTGGACGTCGCCGATTGTCGACGGTCTTTGCTGATGCTGCTGGTCGATGAAGGTCATCACCGACGCCGATGGACTTTGAAGGTGGTCGTTGGTGGTCGTCGCAGATGTAGCTGGTCATCGGGTTTGAAATTGAACAACATCAGACATCAATTCTCTCAATTTCTCCTCAAAATGGAGAGAATTACATTTCTCTACTTTTACATTACAATGAATTCCTAGAGAATTCCATTTCTCCATTCAAAATGATGTCAATGCTCCCAAACAAGAGATTCACATCCATTTCCATTTCTCTACTTCCAAATCACTGTACCAAATAGCCCCTAATTGTTCATGTTACACTGTGAAATATAAAAAAAAAATGAACATTAGGGGGTCTAAGTGAAATTTAAGCAAAGTATAGGGTTCAAATTGAAACTTTGACCATAAAGATAATATAAATACCCTTCCCCACAGAAACGAACCTTTTTTGCAATTAGAGACGAGAGCGTAGCTGAGCCCGAGAGTGGGAGTGTGGCCCGACCCGAGAGCGAATCCTGCGATTTTAGGGTTTTGAAAAATCGAAGGTCAGGTTAGCAAATTATTTCGGTAATCAATCAATCAATCGATCGATCGTTTGTTTAATTAATTCCGTTTTAGGTATATACAATCTTTTCTCAGATGATGATAAAAATGGTGAATTTGTTTTGGTATATGATGATTTTGATGATGATGATGATGATGATGATTGTGTGTGAGAAAGAGGTGTGTGTATTATTGTGTGCAGGAGTCTTCATCTTCGTGTGTGAGAGGTTAATTGAGAGAGAGGAATTTGGTGAGATCGCGAGAGCTAAAAGGAAGGGATTTGAGTGTTTGTTTGTGTGAAATTTTTCTCACTGTAAACCCTAATTTCTGGTGGTTTCTGCCATTATGTCTGAGAAGAAGCTTGTGGTAAGTTTCTTTTTTTTTGGAATTTTTGTTTGTTTTGTTTTGTTGAAGGATTAGAAATTTATGTATGTTTGTATGATGATAATGATAATAGGTGCTGGGCATCCCATGGGATGTTGATACTGATGGTTTGAAGGATTACATGAGCAAATTTGGGGATTTGGAGGACTGTATTGTTATGAAGGTTATTTTCTCTCTTTAGAATCTTACATTGGTGTTTTGTAGTATGAGGATAAGGTTACAAGAATGAGGGGTGTTCTGACTTTCTTACTGAGAAAATATGATAAAGATAGGTTATTTTGAAGTTAACTAAATTAGACTTCCACCATGGCGTTTTTTAAGGCGGCAAATTTGTATATAATATATATGTATATGTGTGTTTGTGTTTATGTATATGTATAAAATGGTAAAATAAAATAATTTCTAAATTCTAATATATATTAACAGGCAAATTCTAACTGATACGAATGGAAAAACTCTATCGAAGTTTGAGATGCACAGATTTAAAAAATCAAAATTACACATTTTTAACGTCATGGTGTGCCATGGCGGGCCAAGGCGTGCCATAACGCGGCTCAACGAGCTCGATGCCATGGGGGTTAACGTGGCGGCAAGGTGACGCATCTGCGCCAGCCGCCATGGGCGCCTTTTAGAACATTGCTTTCAACAGTGACTAGCTAAATACTCTCAATTTTGATTTCTATGTGTGTACAGTAATGAGTTTTTTAGAACACGCCATAAGACAGAGGGATGTAGATGAACTTGATTAACATTATTTCTCGTTGCTGCAATAGCTGTGTGGTGCGGTACGCATCCAGTAGGTTTTATTGAATTATTGATATTTGGTATGAGTTAAGTTTCTTGTTTTCATCTGTGTTTCATGAGTTGTTGTTTAATCACTTGCTACCTGTCTTATGAGAATTAGAAAAACTGCTTTGTGACAAAACTTTGGCAGCTTCTGAGTTCTGACTTCTGACTTCTAAGCACTTCTAATATAACTTCCTTTCAACCCTTCAAAAAACTATTATACCAAACTTTAGGTATCATCTTTTTTTGGGGATGTTTGGTATGTAGGCATGGACCATGGAGATCAGGGAATGGAATGAATAATGATTTCCAATTGGGTCTGTTCGCTCTATGGGTTAGGGTATTGGGTGATCAAATTGTTCAATGATTCCCGAATTCTGATTTCCGTGGAGGGAGGTGGCTTTCTCATACCCGTTTTGAGTTGCCACCTCTTTGCAATAAAGAAATTAGGTTTAAATTTGTAAATGTGAGCTGAAACATTCCAATGTGTTAGAAGATGTGTGTATGGCATGATGTTACTTGTTTTTAAGTGTGACTTGAGCTTTCATTTTACAGGCTTGAGATCATTTAGATTAGAATAAGATCCTATAGGTTTTTATCAGGTTCTATCTTGTTGATTCTAGTAGCTCCCAACACTGGTGGCTTATGCCCAATTTTTATCATGTTTGTTTGTAGAGGTGTCACATCTGCCCATTGGAAAACTATCCCATGTGACCCATTTGGGTTTAAAAAACGATTTGTAATGAATTTAAGAATCATCAAGTATTGCTCAGATGGGATGATAAACATGAATTAAATGGATAAAGCTATGAATCAAATGGGTAAAAGGTGGATTCTTGTTAATTATTGATTAAATAATAGGAGTCAAATGGAGTGCTAGACTGCT
The DNA here is from genome assembly GCA_030169165.1 of Centaurea solstitialis. NCBI lineage: Eukaryota > Viridiplantae > Streptophyta > Magnoliopsida > Asterales > Asteraceae > Centaurea > Centaurea solstitialis. The sequence goes on along the minus strand of CM058040.1, from coordinate 4,094,730 downwards.
AGCTTGTGTTAGATATAAATATAACCTCCCTAAGTAGGAACAGGATCCATTTGATTTCAGACATAACCTCCCTAAGTAGGAACAGGATAGATTGTTGAGACAAGCTTGACTTAGTTATTTGTCTAAGATAGAACGAAGATGCGTATTGTCTGTTGCTTTATATGTATAGAAGTATTCAGATGCTCTGGAACTCTGGATTAGGAACTGCTTTAACGTCAGGGGGTGGGAAATGTCAAGATTACTAATGCATTTGGTCTTTGTAACCAATCTCTTACTGCAGTTTGATTTTCTAAGGAGAAGTTCTATTTTGATGTGCAATGTGGGTCATGTCTTTGGCCAGGTGGCACAATCCACTCAAAGATTTTTTAAGAATATATCTATAACTCTTGGATAGTCTCAACCCTGTCAGAGTTTTCAAGAAAGTTCAAGTGTTCATTATTTATTATTATTTGATAATGCTGGGAAACATCAGTTGCTCACACTGGTTTTTCCATATGGGCATTATTTGTGTGGAAAAGTAGGAAGGGACTTATATTTTTGACATCATTTTCTTAATACTAAGAGCTCAATGACACTTCACAAGTCATGAACACATTTACAAGGTAAAACCGTTAAAGAGGCATTTCCCTAGCCCCCATCCTCTGTGAGTGTACAATTATGTAGGCATTGACCAAACCAATTTGGCTTATAATTCCAGGAGCGCTCAAGTGGCCGATCTCGTGGTTTTGGATATGTAACTTTTTCAACAGTCGAAGATGCTAAGGTAAGTCCAGGCTTTTATATGCATTCTTTTTGAATCTTTCTTCTTGAAATTTGAAGTTTCTTATATACAAGATCGATATATTTCTGCACTTGTCTTTTTAATCCATCCATCTTATTCCTTGTGATGGTAATTTCCTCATTTTGTATGCGACTGTGCCACAGGCTGCACTATCGTGCGAGCACCTTCTTGGAAACAGAGTGCTAGAAGTAAAAATAGCAACACCAAAGGTTGTTTCTAACAAGCATATATTTCATGTCACCTTTTGGCATTCTTTACATTTTTACTTCTGAAATTTTGATGGTATTTTTCTAAATGTTTCTGTTCTTTTTTTCAGGAGGAGATGAGAGCACCTTCAAAGAAAGTCACCAGGATTTTTGTTGCTAGAATTCCACCATCAGTCACAGAAGCTGCATTCAGGAGGTAGCTTGCATTCTATCATTTCTATAGTTGTTTGAATTTGTTAGTTCCCATTTGTAGAAGTTATATGTGGTCCAAAATGATTGATGGGTATACAACTTGCTTTGTTTTCTTGCAGCCATTTTGAGAAATTTGGTGAGATAACGGATTTGTATATGCCCAAGGTATTCATTTATCCGATGTCTCTGATATTTTGTGAAACGTTCAGTTAATTTGTTTGTGAGAATTTTGATGTTATAGAAACTTAATATATGCAGGATCCAAGTACCAAGGGGCATCGTGGAATTGGTTTTATTACTTTTGCAAATGCTGGTAATTTCGTTTAAGACTCAAATCATTTGTTTAGCTGATAATTTGGACTTACCAATGACAATAGTTAAAGGTAGAAATTTTGAATATACAAGGCTGATGATTTTCATAAAAGATATTTTTTAGCTGGTGTGGTTTTGATCTCATCATCGTTCAAATTACATGACCTTTGGAACTCTTATCTTTGCTTTGACTGACATATTCAACTCAATTTTTATTGGTTTGAAATTCCCTTTTGCAATGGAAAAACTCATTTTTTACTGGCTTACAATTGTGTTTTATGCTTGATAAAACCTCTTAACATTCGACGATGTAGACAACTGACTATCAGTTAACTTTATTATTTTTCCTTTACAGATTCTGTGGATGATCTCATGTCCGAGACCCATGAACTAGGGGGTTCAAATGTGGTTGTCGATCGAGCAACACCTAAGGCAATATACATCATTATTTTTATTCAATTTATTGTCATTTAATCTTTGCCAATTCAAGCTTCATAGTCTTTGAAATAATGAACTTTCTTAGGGGGCGTTTGGTTCATTTCAGGGAATGGGAATGAAAATGAAAATGGGAATGCAGGAGAATGGGAATAGGAATGAGGATTGCATTGATGCTGTTTGGTTAACCTAATATAATCAATGAAAAATTGCTTCATTTTGAAAAAAAATATGTTTTTTCAACTTGAAAATACAAAAAGATGTTTCATTTAACATCCATAGATGGAACAATGCATGGAAAAAAGAACCAAGTAGAAATAAAAAATTCATTCCCCCCAATTTGGTCAGGAATGGAAATTAATGGATCTGCAGGAATGATTCCATTATATAGTATCAAACCAAACAGCAGTTTTCATTATCATTCCCATTCCTGATCCCTCAATACCCCCAACCAAACGCCCCCTTAGATGTTTAGTTACAGTTTAGAAGGTTTCTGACACAACCTTTTTTGTTTTTTCTTTAACGTAGTAGCTTCTGTTGATTATTTCCGTGTGATAATATTACTTTCAGGAAGATGATTTCCGACCGGTTAGCCGGATGCCTCAGGGTGGCGGTGGTGGTGGTGGCAGTGGCGGTGGATATGGTGCTTATAATGCATATGTTACAACTAGATATGCTGCACTTGGTGCTCCTACATCATATGATTATCCTGGCCCTGCTTACGGAAGTATGTTCTGTTTTCGGTGCATATGAATTTATTCCTACTCCCTCCGTCCCAACATGAATATCCACATTAAAAAGACAGTTCTAAAAGCTTAACTAAATGACAATTTTACCCTTAATAATGGGGAGGGAGTAATGACTTTGTCCATCTTATAACAAGGGTAGAATTGGGAAGTACACTTTTGAAAGTGGAAATCTGTTGAAATGAACTAAATAGAAATGGCACACTTATTTTCGAGATGGAGATGTATTACTAATGATGTTAGTTAATGATTCTTTTTGGTGGGATCAGGAGGAGAATCAGCTCGGGGAATGGGGAAGAAGATTTTTGTTGGCAGGCTTCCTCAGGAAGCAAGTGTGGAAGACCTGCGCCAGTATTTTGGACGGTTTGGACGGATATTGGATGTTTATGTTCCCAAGGTAGTTTAGCTGCCTATATATATATAGGGTTAGGTTCAAATGTGAACCAAATTTTGGTTGTGAACGTGAGAACCACTAAAATCGCGTCACGACTCACGTGGCAATTTTCACTTCAAATATCATGCATGATTCATAGTGAATAAAGGCGCCTAAGCTTTACTTTATTCACTATGAATAATGCATGATATTCAGAGTGAATATTGCCACGTGGAGGGATTTTAGTGGTCCTCATGTTTGCAATTAAAAATGAGTTTTCATTTGAACTGTCCTCTCTCTCTCTCTCTCTCTCTCTCTCTCTATATATATATATATATATATATATATAGATAATGTGTGTATATATTAATGTTTTTTCAATGTACTTACCTGTACCTTAAATACCCACTTGATGTAGGATCCTAAAAGATCTGGTCACAGGGGCTTTGGTTTTGTGACATTTGCTGAGGATGGTGTTGCAGATCGTGTTTCACGGAGGCCACATGAGATTTGTGGACAACAGGTAGTGGATTTATATATATAATGTTTATTTGTAATTTGCATCTCTTCTAGCCCTATTCTAAGCAAAAGTTATCCATTCACTTACTATTATCGTTAATGGATGGCTTCTGTTTGTAGAACTATCATAATTAGGTGATCTGTGGCTTGAGCTCATGAATCCTGATTACTTACTTTTCTTTTGATTACATCTCTCACTTGAAACCTGCTTTTAAAAAAAGATGAAACGTAAAATGGATGGCAATGATGGATAGATATAAGAGCATCTCCAACAGATTCTGAAATATTTATTTTAAGTAATACGTTTTCTTTATTCTGATGAATACTTGTTCCATTGCAGGTTGCAATAGATTCCGCTACACCTGTTGACGATGGTGGTGGTTCGAGTGGAGGCCCATCCTATATGGACAATCCCGAACCACCACCATATGGAGGTTATGGTCCCATGCGAAGCTATGGCAGAATGTATGGAAGCCTCGATTTTGATGATGTAAGTATCGAGATATCGTGGATAATTTTGTTGTTAACTATAACGCTTTGATGGTTTGTGCACTATGGCGGAATGGTTTTCCTGATCTTGAAAATACACACGTTTTATAGGTCGGAATGACCACTTTACTCTTTTGATAGCATATGCACTATGGTGGAATGGTCTTCTTGATCTTGAAAATAGACATGTTTTATAGGTCGGAATGACCATTTTATCCTTTGATAGCATATGCACAATGGCATAATGGTTTTCTTGATCTTGAAAATACACACGTTTTATAGGTTGGAATGACCATTTTACCCCTTGAAAGCATTTGCACAACGGCAGAATGGTTTTCTTGATCTTGAAAATACATACATTCTATAGGTCGGAATGACCATTTTACCCTTTGATAGAATATGCACAACAATGATTTTCTTGATCTTGAAAATACACACGTTTTATAGGTCGGAACTCGGAATGACCATTTTACCCTTTGATAGCATATGCAGAACGGTTTTCTTGATCTTGAAAATTCACATGTTTTATAGGTCGGAATGATCATTTTACCCTTTGATAGCATATGCACAACGGCAGAATGGTTTTCTTGATCTTGAAAATACACACGTTTTATAGGTCGGAATGACCCTTTTACCCTTTGATAGATAGCATTTGCACAACGGCAGAATGGTTTTCTTGATCTTGAAAATACACACGTTTTATTGGTCAGAATGACCATTTTACCCTTTGATAGCATATGCACAACAATGGTTTTCTTGATCTTGAAAATACACGCGTTTTATAGTTCGGAATGACCATTTTGTTCGATTTCGATTAAATTCTGAAAGTCCATTGGGTTCTTTGGGAAATTTCCCTCTTGATTTTAAAGTTTTTACCAGGACTTGATCACTCAAATTATGAAAGTTTGTCGATAGAATTCTTCAGGGGTTTCGTACTACATAAATGTTTTGAATTTAGAAACTTGGTGCTAACACAAGCTATGTTAACAATTTATTGCAGTGGGGTTATGGCGGCATGGGGCGGCTAGGTGGTCTGGGAAGCATGAGCAGCATGGGGCGGCTGGGCGGAGGCATGGGCGGGCTTGGCGGAAGCATGGGCGGAGGGAGACCTTCACGAGATATGAGGTATCGGCCGTATTAGAAGATGGAAGGTGTCCAAATTGCATCAATGTGTTGAATGTGAGAGTTAAAAAAACTCATGTGAAAGTGGATTTATGGACAAATATTACTATGGATGGATGGAGGTTTAAGGTTATTATGCTTTGTAAACTTGGAATCTGGATTCCTATTTCATTGGTGGATTTTATGGCTGAAAGTGGCTTTTCTTCATTGTTTACTTGTTTTTTTTAAGGGTTATGTTCACCAGAGTGTATTCAACTTGTCACCAAAAGTTATTGTATGTACTGGACTTCAAAAAATCCCTTTTGACGTATCAAACCTTTAAAAAAGTTTCATTGTATACATCCAACCTGTTATAGCAGGTTAGGTGCTGATGTGGACCATTTTTGATGAGATGGCATCTGATTGGATGATGTTGTGGAATGTTTGTTTATTAAAATAATTACAAATAAAATTGAAAAAAGAAAAAGAAACTTGCTTCTTCTTCCTCCTTTGTGATTTCCAGAAGCAACAAACCCTTTGCTTCTTCTTCTTCATCGGCGACAAACAAGAGTCACCACCGACCGCCGCTACCACCGGAGTGGCCATCACTGCAAACCGCCTCTACCACCAGCGTGGCCATCATCGCATACCACCACTACCACCGGAGTTGCCATCACTGCAAACCGCCGCTACCACCAGCGTGGCTATCATCGCATACCGCCACTACCACCGGAGTTGCCATCACCGCCCGTCGCTACCACCAGAGTGGCCATCACCGTCGACCGCCTCTACCACAACGTCACCGTCATCTCCATTACCATCCCCATCTATCTAGGTTTTCACTGTCGCCACCATCGCCACGTCGCCACCATCGATCTGGGTTTTCACCATCATTACCACCATCGATCTGGGTTTTCCTCGATCGATCTTGTATGTTTCGATTTAGGGTTCATATGAGGTATGTTTCGATTTTAGGGTTCTTGATTAAGGTCCAGATCTGAATAAATAACCTTAAAATCGATTTCTTCTTTTTGGATCTGGATTTCTTCCAATTGATTAGGGTTGATTTTGAATTTTTGTGGAGTGAATTCAGATGGGTTTTTGAATTTCTTTGTTACATCTTCATATTCATGTTTTTGTTAAGGTACATCATCATCACCATGTTAAAATTACCTGTGTTTTAGAGTGTAATTGGTTTGATTTTGTTCTTGATGTTCTTGGATGTATGGTTGGGGAAGATGAAGATTCAATCACTTTCCACATCATACAAAAATTAAAGAAAAATGAGCAAATTAGCGACTACCTGCTGAGAAGGTAACACCATGCATAAGATAGGTAATTTTTTAAACTTTGATACATCAAAAGGGATTTTTTGAAGTCCAGTACATACAATAACTTTTGGTGACAAGTTGGATACACTCTGGTGAACATAACCCTTTTTTTTAAGTGTATATAGAGGAAAGTTTAAATGTGAACTGAATTTTGGTTGTGAACATGAGAACCACTAAAATTGCATTATGTGACATGTTCAGTTTGAATATTCATGTGTTATTCAAACTGAATAACACTGCATTCATTATATTAGTAGTGTTATTCGGTTTGAATAACACTGAATGTAGTGTTATTTAGTTTGAATGCAATATATCAGTGTTATTCAGTGTAGTAACACATTAATATTCAAAGTGAATATGCCATGTAGTGCGTTCTTGGCTGTTCTTACATTTACAATGAAAAATAAGTTCACATTTGAACTTGACTATATATATCCAATAAGGGGAAGGTTCAAACGAGAAGCATATCAATTTAAGAGTACGTGAGGAGCAATCTCAGCTACTCATTTCGTGGTTACGTTGGACGTGTTCAAGGAGGATTGACGCGATTCATGGGAGGGTAAAGATTATTAAAGGGGGGACAGGTCAAAGCCGCCTTTGTTGACCGGATGAGTGGCTGAGAGTGTTTCTCGCGTTCTGTTAAATTGATATGTTTCTCGTTTGAACCTCCCTCCCCTCTCTCTCTCTCTCTCTCTCTCTCTCTCTATATATATATATATATATATATATATATCCAATAAGGGGGTACAACGAATTTTTGGGTTTCCGTTAAACCACTAAAAACATGAAAATCTGCAGAAGTGAAAATAAAAGCATGTAGAAAAATAAGAAGAAAAACACGTACTTACAGAGAGGAGAATTGTCACCGATGATCTATTGCTACAATGAGGTTTTATATATCTCTATGTGCGTGTGCGTGTGTGAAGGATATATTATGTTGTACTAAAGGAATGTGAGGAAGTTGGAAGGAAACTAAGAGAATTGGAAGAAGGTTATTAGAAGGCCATGGAGAAAATATGGAAATGCTCAAATTTTATTGATTTCCTTCGATGATTTTACAAACGAACTTAAGGCCGGTATATAAGAATCTACAAATATTCAAAAAGATAGGAATCTAATATTATTACAATGCTACCATTTTCAAAAGCATGTCTTCCATTTCAAAAATGACAGACTTATTATTTGTCGTCTTTAGAAATCCCTGTGTGTACTATCAATTGTTTGCGATGTTCCTGGATCTAAATTCGTGTCGTCTGGATTTCCTTATTGACGATAGCTGACGCACTTATCTGTTCACCTTCTCCTATGAAAGGGAGATACATATCCCAATTATGATGGGACCAAATCTGTGTATAATGTCCTTCTGCTAACAACTTGTAGTCATTCCACCATAATGTGCATGGTAAATCTGGTGTTTTCTGCCCCATGTAGAATCTAGGGTTCAATAATGTCTGCTTCACTGTTGTCAATCCTTCTTGTGAGAATTTGATCGAGACTAAGTTCTGTTGTACATGATGGCTTTTTGAAGTATTGTTGAGGTTCATTATATATGACAAACTCACAAAATGGTATTCGCTTTTTGTCTGAACCCCTGGTGGCATTACTAGGGGTTATTTACCAAATTTTTATGGGTTATTAGGTCACTTAACCTTATTGAAGATCAACATAATAAAATCTTACTGAGTAAGGAGTGTATGACAACAACTTTGGTAAGGGAGAATAATCTTACTATGTTAACATTTACAAACAATCAATATTGATGTTAAGAATGTTATTTGACAAGATGGAAGAGGGTGATGAATCTTGCGAGCAAGTGTTTACCTAAAAAGTGTGTCAGTAAGTGTTTATCTAAAATGCACTTATCCTATAAGCATATGATAATAACAATGGGCTTGATCTTTTCTTTAGGGCTTGAAGCCGAAACTTGAATTGTTTTCTTTTTAATATTTATTGAAAA